>VWYK01102948.1:0-33018 GCA_013399775.1 Semnornis frantzii
TTAAAGGTCTTTTCCAGACAAAAGAAGTCTGTGATTCTATGATTCCATCTTCTGTGCAATAACCCAGATAGGCTGCTTAGCTCTCCTGGAAGGGTAGGTGCTGAGTGCAGCCTGCACACCATCTGTCTGGGCAAGAGCAAAATGTCAAACCACCTCAAAGCCTTTGTCAGGGGTTAACTGTGAGCCACATTAAGGCAGTTATGGTTTTCCCTGCTTTGGGTGTGCTCTCTGTGTAAGTTTCAGTACCACTTACTGTCTTAGCTGCCCCTCAGTGTGGTATTGTACCAGTGAAAATTCTGAAGATACCTCATTGTGTGTTTTTATGTGTTCCTTTCCTGCCCCTTTTGGCTTGTGCTTTAAGTGTACAAGACAAATACAGTTTGATCTGCAGATGTTTTGGACTCATCCTAAACTCTTGCAGAATGTTGAAGAGTGCTGTTTTTAACACTTGCTGTTTTTGTTCCAGAGGTGCATATATTTCACTGGTGAATATATTTCATAAAATCACAGAATCATTTTTGGTTGGATAAGACTTTTAAGATCATAGTCCAACCATTACCTAACTCTGCCAAGTCTGATACTAAACCACATCCCTGCCTTTTTGAAACACCATCAGGGCTGGTGACTCCACCTCTTCCCTGGGGAGCCTGTTCCAGGGCTTGAGAACCCTCTCAGTGAAGAATTTTTTCCTTATACCCAACCCTGGTGCAACTTGAGGCCATTTCCTCTCACTCTGTATCTAGTTATGAGGGAGAGGAGACCGACACCCACCTCACTCCAAACTCCTTTTAGGGAGTTGTAGAGAGCAATGAGGTCTCCACCCAGCCTCCTTTTTCTTCAGACTAAACAACCCCAGGTCCCTCAGCTGGTCCTCACCAGACCTGTTCTCCAAACCCTTCACCAGCTTTGTTGCCCTTCTCTGGACCTGCTGCAGCCCCTCAATGTCCTTCTTGTAATGAGGGTCCATAGTACCTAGCACTTGAGGCCTGGCCTCCCCAGTGTTGAGTATAAGGGCATGATCACCTTCCTACTGCTGCTGGCCACACAATTGCTGATCCAGGCCAGGATGCTCTCGGCTTTCTTGGCCGTGCTGGCATACACTGAGTCATCTTCAACTGGCTGTTGATCAGCAGCCCAAGGTCTTTTGTTTGCTGGGGAGTTTTCTAACCACAAACCATTTCAGTAATTCCTGTTCTGTGTAAAATTTGCATGCAAGATTTTCTAGGTTGTGCAATGATTCTGCCCTCCTCAGGGTAAGGACCGCAGGGGTGTTGGCTGCAGTGCTAGCGCCTTTGCTACATCTTGTGACAACTGAGCTTTAATGTCTTCTGAATAAAACCTTGCTGAACCTTGCACAGACTTCTGAGTTGCCTTTTGAAACAACATTTGTATGCAGTTAAACGTTAGGTATTGCTCTGTTCAAAAGGGGCTCTCAGCAAACTTGTGGACTGGGGAACATGGATGGTTGGTTGGTGCAGTATCTCTTGACATAGAGCACTGCCTTAGTTTAGTGTTGCTTAGTTTTCTCATTTTGAGTGTTTTTCATAGTGAAGTAACTGCTGTTCTCCCTTTAGAATTACAAATGGTAAAATGATTAATCATTAAATTGTCTTCTCTCTTAGTCTTTAGCAAATCTTGTTGTTGCTTGGTTTGTTTTTTTTACCCAGTGTTGCCACTGTACTTTCCTTTTTGACCTTGATTTCACACTGATTGCTTTTTTATCAATGATTACATGGACTGATGGACAGCTCAGCTTTGGCTCATCCAGATTTGATTTTCCTGGTAATGGGTTGGCTTATTTATTTTAAAAGGTTGATTTGAAACCTCTGCAGATAGAATTTAGCATGATTTTAAAACCTTGAACAGAGATTTTACACAGAGCTTACAGAAAATCCCATCAAGTTC
The DNA here is from genome assembly GCA_013399775.1 of Semnornis frantzii. Taxonomy (NCBI): domain Eukaryota; kingdom Metazoa; phylum Chordata; class Aves; order Piciformes; family Ramphastidae; genus Semnornis; species Semnornis frantzii. The sequence continues at coordinate 1,906 of VWYK01102948.1, forward strand.
ACTTTGTACCCACATGAGCGTCTTTTTCAATGAGAAAAAAAAAACAAACCAAACCAAAAACATAAAATGAGAGATTGGGAAAAGATGCAACAGGGAGTGCATGGTTAGCAGCACTCATCTCCATGTGTATTTTAACTTGGAATGAACACCCTCAGTCACTGAGTACTGAATACACAGGATGATGGTATAAAATTGGTTTATTTTCCATACCTGTCTGAAAGGTTGTTAATGCTGCTGAACATGTGTACTTCTGAATGATTTATTTGTTATGTGCATACTGTAGGAGGGGATTTCTTCTAGTTAAGTTATCTGGAAAATTGAAGTCAGTTTTGTTAATTCTTCTTTTACAGGCTAATAACTCTGAGACCATTAAAAATCATGTAACCAGAACTGTAAGTAATTCCATTTTCTGTATTTGTTTTTCGTTTGCTTGGCTTGATTTGTTTTTCTCTTTGTTGCTGCTTATTTTTATTCCATCTTCACAAAGAGCTTGTTCCTAGCCATCTCTAAAGCACACACTTCAGTTTCTGTGCTGTGTGAAATTAGCCCTTAATTAGGATAATTTATGCTGGTTCTTCACTTGCCCTCTATGCATCCAGCAATAATGAAATGAACTCTTTGTCCCTTATTTCTAAATTAAGCAGGGGAGAAATAAAGAGAAATATTAACATCCCCATTGACTGTATTCAGGGGAGTTAAGAAACTGAAGAGAATTTTGTTGTTTGGGATTTTTTCTTTTGCTTTCTTTCTTTTTTTAACAGGAGGAATATCAATTCTTGTACTGTGCTCAGTGTATGGTTGATCTCTTATTTGTTCAAGATGCTGCACCATGTTGTTTACAAAACAGATGAAATGCTCTTTCCCAACACTTTATTATCGTTGCTGCTGTAGCACTACTGACAGAAGTAGTATGGAATGCATTTGTTGAAGGGCAGTGGAAGACAACCTTCTGAGTGACACAGAAATCGCTGCTGATGTATTGCACAGCTCCATGCTCATAGCACTTAGCAGGACATTTCTAGGACAATGTCTGTGAAATAAATTGGATAAACAAAGAAGAAAAGGCTTCTTTGAAGTTGACCTTTATCAGAGGTGTTGAGTTTCTTTTATTTCTAAATAAAACATGGGAGAGGCCCACAGCTAATTATCTGTTAGTAGACAACTGTCATGCAGATACTTGATTCAGTGCTGAAAAGATGAAGCTAACATTTCAAAAGGAGCAGAGGGAAAGACTTGCAAGATACTTGGGGTCTTTAATCATTCAGTGTTCAATTCAAGAGCACCTCTACTGCAATAAATGTAACTCCCTGAAAGGAGGTTGTAGCAAGGTGAAGTCTCCTTCTTTGGGGACTTTGAAGGCCTGTCTGGATGTGTTCCTGTGTCACCTGAGCTAGATTGTATGGTTCTGCTCCATCAGGGGGGGTTGGACTCGATGATCTTTGGTTGGACGAGGCCTTGGGTGACCTGTTCTAGTGGGAGGTGTCCCTGCCTATGGCAGGGGGTTGGAACTGGATGTTCTTTGAGGTCTCTTCCAACCTTACCATTCTGCGATTCTATGATCTCTTTGGGTTACTTCCAACCCCTGACATCCTGGGATCCCTAGTAAGAACTGATAGGATGAGAGGAAATGACATCAAGGTGCACCAGGGGAGGTTTAGGTTGAGAAGCCTTTCAGTGAAGGGTTCTGGAACAGGCTCACTAGGGAGGTGGTTGAAGCTCCATTCCTGAGTGTGACAGATGCAGAGATGTGGTGCTGAGGCACACGGCTCAGCCTTGGTAGAGTTAGAGAATGTGTGGACTTGATGATCTTAAAGGTCTTTTCCAACCCAAATGATTCTGTGATTCCATGATTGAACATCTCTTTGACAGTGTTAATCTACACTGCATTTGTTTTTTTGTATCGTTGTGGTTCAGTGCTGCAGCCTTCTGCTAGTGCTGCTCAGTGTACTCTCTTTGATCCCTGACTACCCATATGGGAAGGAGACCTTGACAGAGGTTGCATTTGTCTCAGTAGTACAGTTTGTTTAGCTGGAGTGGCAATAAATACTTTTGTGCAAATCAGGTTGTCTCTGTGGTTGGATGCACTGCTATCCACACTGTAAAATCATAATTATTTCTAAGTTGACACTGGAGCCCTCTAAAATGTCTGGTGATGAGATTGTTTCTCCTTTCACTCTTCCTTCATGACAAACTAACAGAACAATCAGAACAGAGCAATCTTCTTAATTCTCTGCATGTGAATAATTGGGTTTGACAGCTGCTTCTGGTGTAACGAATGTGAAGCAAAATAATGAGATACATTGTGAGGAAAATAATTGCAGAACATTTTCTATTGTTAGCTGGAAGTTTTTAGCTTCATTGTGTCACATGTGAACACTTCAGAGGACTTTCTCTTTGGTCACATAAGACATAAACCAAGATCCTATGTTCTGGTTTGGGGTTTTTTCCCCCTGTAGATGTGGTAGCTCATGCACAGCCATTTTGAAAGCAGCCTTAATGTCAAGCCCTGCTTTTTCATTTGTGTCTTTATGCTGCTTTGCATTGGTTATTATTTGACTATTAGCCAGTTCCCTGCAATTTTTTTGTAGCTACCGTCCATGGACCAGTGCATCCCGAAAGCAGAGGTTGACATGGGTGAGGGGCAGGTGAAATAAAATGAAGTTCCTAACTGAAATGCAGTGGTAGAAGCACTGCATTTCCCATTTGGAAAGGGGAGGAGGTGTAGAGGTGTAAAGCTGCAAAGCTGAGGGATCCATAAGAAAGTGCTGTCTGCAGACAGTGGGGCTTGGGCGCAGCCACAGCAGCTCTGGTTGTGTGCCCCATGACTGCAGCACATCCTGCCTGAGCAGTGCTAAGTGGGACTGCATTCTTGATTTTCTGCCTTCTCTTCCTTCTAAACTTGTGCCACACTTATTCTGCTTTTGGGTTAACAGTGGGATCCTGGGGTGTACTAAGAGTGTGTCCAGCAGATCCGCCTCTAATCACAGAGGAATGCATCCAGACAGGCCTTGAAAGGCTCCAGAGAAGGAGACTCCACAGCCTCTCTGGGCAGCCTGTGCCAGTGCTCTGGGACCCTTCCAGGCAAGAAGTTGCCCTTGCGTTGAGCTGGAACCTCCTGTGCTGCAGCTTCCCTCCACTGCTCCTTGTCCTATCCCAGGCAGCAGTGAGCAGAGCCTGTTCTTTAAGAGAAAAGGGAGGATAGAAGACCCAACTGTACCAGGACCTTGCAGGCTGTGAGCAGAGCTGTTTTTTTCTGAATGTGGATGAGCTGGAAGATGGTCTTCCTGTCCTGGTTAGTTTCTGTGACAGATCAGTAGATGGAACTCCATATCCAAGTGTCCTTCAGACTGGATGATTACAAGCTCTAGAGTTGCTCAGGAGAGCCTGTCCTGGCTGAAGTGTTACAGGGAAGAGTTATGGGAGCAGCTTTGCCAGAGTTTACTCAGGGTAGTATTTCGCAGCGAGACAGCAAGCTGGGAATTTGCAACTTGTGGAGGTGCTGCTGCTTGCTAGGGGCACATCTGTCTGGCCTCCTGCTGGTACATTACACAGGGGAACAGATTGTTACTTTCACAGAAAACAGTATACAGAACAGAAATAAAATGTACAACCAAACAGCTAGCTGTTTGCAGTAGAAGTAGTGATAAATCTCTTTTGCAGAGAGTCAACTCCACAAATATGAATAAAAAACCCTTCAAGATATTTACTGCAGGAATAGATAGATGCTAACATACAGATATTTGTATTCACAAGACATGAAGCTTTGTTTTCCGCATTTGGAATCATTCTAAAGCCAGAGGCCAAAAGATTATGCAGATTTTGGTTCTCATCCAAGATGTCCAAACATGTGTTTCACTGTAGCTTTGACAAGCAACTACTGTGTCAGTAGGAATGCTTGTGGAGGAACAGTCCAAGGATCAGTGTAGTTCATTGTCCTGTTGTTTCTGCAGTACACAGGACTGGAGAAACTCTTACACTGTACCTTAGAATAGGTGAGAAAATTTAATCTGACTTCCTGGACATTGCCTGGGGGAATGAAAATACCATCACAAAGTTGGTTAAAATGCATTCAGGTCTTCTGCTGATTAGTCACTCTGTCCACATTCTTATTTGTGGTTGTTGAAACAATCATGTGGAAGAAAGTTTTGTAAGCTAGTTAAAAGCTGAGTAAAATATATGTCATTTTATGACAGCTTAGCTAATGAGTTTTTCTGATGCTTACATCAACATTAAAATTAGTCACAAATGTCATTCTTTCAGAATGTGTCCCAATACTCTTACATCACAAATAACTCATTGAGTCACATCTCAGAGAGTTGTAATTTCTGCTCATTGATCCTTGTCAGTGCAGTCAGAAGGAGAGAAATAGATGAGCTGTGTGAGTGCCTGTCAGATCCTGGAGCTATGAGTTTTCCATAGTGCTGTTCCTCTGAGGAGCACAGAGTTGATGTGCAGCTGTCTCAGCTCTTAAAACAGCCCAGGCCTTGCAGCCAGTAGCTCTTATGTTCTACTGAGATTGCTTTTGAGCAGATTATAGTTCAGTGCCAGGAACGGGGCCTTGGGAAAGGCTACTGAATGATCTTTCATTTGACTTCTGTAGCCTGCCTTTGATTCTAGTCTCAAAATGGGAAAGCAGTCCCACCTGGTATTTCTGAGACCACGTGTGGCCCACATGTCTAGTTTTAATGTGGTATTGGAAGCTGACAGTTTATATACTGGTTGGTTTTTTACCTTTTTTTTTCCCCCCCAAAGCTGCCATATGAAAGATAGTAATTCAGTGTACTGGGAACATGTGAATGAGTCCCTCTGGGGCAGAACTGATTTCCCCTCACCCTCAGTCCCTGCTGTCATCTTCCTGGTGTCTGAAGCTTTACTATAAAGGACTTCAGCTGATGAAGTATATAAGGCTACTAGCTGTAACTCATGCTCCCTTATTCCTTTTTATTGGAAAAGCTAAAGATGATCAAACTGCTGAGAGACACAGTTTGTTTACAGATGTTTCTTTAAGGCTTTGGTTTGTTTCTTGATTGCCTTCATTTCTTGCCTTGAGAAGCAGCCATTCATCATAGACAAGGGGATGTGGGCTTAGTAGAGAGGTTATTTCTTACTCCTGTTTCTGGACTAGTGCAGAAAGTGCCTCAGTGCCACTCAGTGCCATGCTGTATGAGATGTCCATCCTGTAGTTGCCATATTTTTGATGTGGGGCTGCTGTGGAGAGACTGGAAAAGAGTTTGCAAAGGTATGAGATGCAGGCTCTGCCTAGGGCAGCAGAAGCTTGCTATTTGAAGCAAACCAGGTAATCCATAAGCAGGTTCACCTTCTTCAGTGGCAGAGGAAGGTGAATAAATAGGACTGATCTCAAGAAGCTCTGCTTTAATTGCCATCTTGCTCACTTCCTACACTTCTGCTGGTAGCAAACTGTGATGGAAAACTCACCTTCTAGTATCTAGAATTAAACACGGCCATATTTCTTAGCTTCTGTGTCATGCCTGGACTGCTCTGGACTCTAGGATGCTCTCATTTGAGGACTGCAGTTTTGAGAAAGTTGGGTACAGCAAGCTCTACAGTGTGCTCTAGGCTGGGTATAGGAACTCAAGATGGAGGATGGAAGCAGCAAGGAGGATGTTGAAGCTTGTGGCTTGAGTTTTCACTGGTGTCCTAGGTTAACACACCCTGCTCTCACAAGTCTCCCTTCCCTGCCCACACAGATAGGAGGGAAAGTAACACCAAAATCCCCTAAAACTCCCTGCTGAACTAAAGAGTTGAGATAAAGAGTTTTACTGGAAGTGATCCAGTGGACAGTTACCTCAGCCCCTTTGCAGAAGAGTGCAGCAAAATGCAGAAGCAGCAGCAGAAGCCCCTGTCCCCTGACCCACAGCCAGCTGAGCAGAAAAGGAAACACCCCAAACCCAAAGACCGTGAGCAACCACCAGAACGGGAAGCGTCTCATGCTACAGTGTGAACTTCAAGCCCCATGAGACTTTGCTCTAGCCAGCACTTTGATTTTGAAGCTGCCATGATGGCAGCATGGTATTGAACATCAGGAGCAGATCCAACTCAACCCGTGACAACTGGAAAAGAAATCCAGGCGTTGGATGCAGTCAATCTGCTGATCAGTGTCATTCTGTGGCTGGGGAGTGCAGTTGTCTTTTGGGAAGCAATTGCTTCCCCCTGCTGGCTTTCGTGCAACAACTGCAACTGAGTCTGTCTGACCAATGGGTTTTTGCTTGTGCTGCTGTAGTGATAACTTCCAGTCTTAGAGAACCCTATCAGCGAAGAAGTTTCTTCTAATACCCAACCTAAACCTCCTCTGGTATAACTTGAGGCTATTTCCTCTCATCCTGCCACTTGTTACCAGGAAGAAGAGACCAACACCCATGTGGCTCCACCCTCTTTTTAGGGAGCCACAGAGAGAGCAAAGAGGTCTCACCTCAGCTTCCTTTTCTCCAGGCTAAACAACCCCAGTTCTCTCAGCTGCTCCTCACCAGACCCTTAATCAGCTTTGTTGCCCTTCTCTGGACCCACTCCAGTCTCTCCATGTGCTTGTAGTGAGGGCTCCAAAGTTGAACCAGTAGTGGAGGTGTGATGCAGTACTCGAGGTGCGTCACTTGATGCTTTTTCATGTGTATCTACTGAGCAAACAGAGCTGCAGAGGAGACACTTTGAATCCAGACTCCCAAAGACTCTTGATGCTGGAATTAACTGAGTACATTTTCCTATATTGTCACAGGAGAATCACTTGAGAGGAACTGACTTTTGTGGGTTCGTAGAGCTCTATCTTCTCAGGTGTCCCTTAAGTGTTTAATCTTAATGTAGCTACTAAGAAGAGTACAAAACCCAACCAGTTCTTATCTGGCAGTAGTGAGTTGGAATATGGAATACTGTGTACAGTTCTGGAGCCCCCAGCACAGGAAGGACATGGAACTGTTGGACCAGTCCAGAGGAGGCTGTGAAGATGCTGAGAGGGCTGCAACAGCTCTACTGTGAGGACAGACTGAGAGAGCTGTGGCTCTGCAGCCTGGAGAAGGCTTCCAGGAAACCTTGGAGTAGCCTTCCAGGATCTGAAGGGAGATACAGGAAGGCTGGGGAGGGACTATTGACAAGGGCTTGCAATGCCAGGACAAGGGGCAATGGGTTTGAAGTGTCAGAGGGGAGATTGAAAGTGGATGTTAGGAGGAAGTTGTTTGCAGTGAGGGTGGTGAGACACTGGCACAGGTTGCCCAGGGAGGTTGTGGCTGCTCCCTCCCTGGAGGGGTTCAAGACCAGGGTGGAGGAGGCCTTGAGTGAACTGTGCTAGTGGGAGGTGTCCCTGCCTATGGCAGGGGCTTGGAACTGGATGATCCTTGAGGTCCCTTCCAACCTTCCCATTCTATGATTGTATATTTCATATTCCAACTCACTACTGCCGGATAAGCACTGGTTGGGTTTTATACTCTTAGTAATAAATCTGTATGAAGAGTTGAACATAACCACAGTGTTTGCAGTCAGAACATAAGGCAATGATCTCTGTCCTATTGTGTTTCTTCCCCCACCTCACCCCTTACAAACAGAGGAAAAAAAAGCAGGAAGATTGACATCAGCGGTGCTAAGGAAGGTACCAGATTGACTGCTCTGTTTTCTTTGTTCCAGAACTCCAGCAGTACTTCAAAGAATTCCTCTTTCAATTGTGACAAAGGATCACGGCAAGTATTCCTGTCATATTTGGGTAGTAGTGTGCAGGATGCTGTAGCTGGCTCAAGTGTTGTCATTTGTGGTGGTGATGTCTGCAAGTTCAGTCCTTTGCTAGGGACTACTTTTACAGGCCCTCTAAGAAGCAACTGGGCATTTGTGCTAGGCCTGCTTCTGATCATCCAGGGACAAGGTCAGGTCCCTGATTGTGCTGCCAAGCTGGAAAAGAAGTGAAGAGTATCTGTCTGTTACCCTGTGAGTGGAGTTCCATTACGTTGGTGTCTGTTGCAGTTTGGAGAACGGTTTTGGAGTCACTTCAGTATTGCTTGGAGCCCATTCCAAGATGGCATTTCTCTGCAGTTTTCACAGATGAATCTACCAATTTGTAAAGGACTTGGAGAATTCTACAGAAGATTTGTGCAGACATAAATACCTTTTTTTTTTTTCTATTTAACTCCCAGATTTGTTGCACTGGTGTTTGTCAAAATTGCTTGGATTGATTTTCCTGCTCTTCTGTATTACTGGTTGCAAAGTGATTTGTTTTTTTTTTTTTGCTATGGTTCTGATGTGAAGAATTCTAATGTTTGGCTGACTCCTTTTGTGGACCCAACTGAATAATTTGATCTCTGCAGGCATATAATAAGTTGTAATTGTAATGAAAATATTGGAAACCTGAGATACTTGACTGTATGAGTCCAAGTTGCAGTTTCTTCTTGTTAATATGCTGTGCTTGTTCTTGGCTGCTTTCCTCTGAAGTGCCACATCTCATTTCTTCACAGGAGTGCAGACTTTGAGCACATTATGGAGGAAGGCTATGAGCTTGACCTCACCTACATCACGGAGCGGATCATCGCTGTCTCCTTCCCTGCTAGCTGTTCTGAGGAGACTTACCTCCACAACCTGCAAGATGTAACCAGAATGCTCAAATCCAAGCATGGGGATAATTACTTGGTATGTGTAGCATCAGTCTTTTCTCATACATCATCTTCTCTCCTGCAGGCAAACCACTTGTAGGTCCACATCTATCATTATAAACCCAAAGGCACTTGTCTGAAGCCATTTTGGCCTACCCTGTACAGCTTTGCAAGCAAGAGTAAGATTTTCAGTGGTGTTCAAAGCTGTTGGGCAAGGGTGGAGGTTAGAAGCACTTTTCTGTTCTTTACAGTGAGGGTGGTGAGACACTGGCACAGGTGGCCCAGGGAGGCTGTGGCTGCTCCCTCCCTGGAGGTGTTCAAGGCCAGGTTGGAGGAGGCCTGGAGTGACCTGTGCTAGTGGGAGGTGTCCCTGCCTATGGCAGGGGGGTGGAACTGGATGATCCTTGAGGTCACTTCCAACCTTACTATTCTGTGATTCTAGAAGTCTCTGTGCTAATGCACTGCTCAAGGAGGAGGCAATTTGAAAGAAACTGTTCATTCTATGATTCTGTGATTCTGCTGGCCACGCTATAGTCTCTGTTGTGACAGCACATAACCAAATGCTGTAGAATAATTGCAGTAACCATTTCCATTCTCCAGAGCATGGTTTTCAAAGATACACACCCTGTACTGCAGAGTGCATTCTCTTTGTCTAGCAGCCAGCCACATCTGGGGTCTCAGCTGGGTATCTGATGGTCTCTCACCATCATGTCTTGGCTGTCTCTACCATGTGTTGTGAAATGACATATCAGAGTAGGCTTGCTGCCTGTGTGTTCTGCCCAGTTCTTTTTCATTTAACTTGATTTATATGTGGTTTTTTTCCTGATGTTTAGTTTTCTACAGGAAAATAAGTTGTAAGCAAATCTATAATGAGCTGTGTGTGCAGAGTGTTTCCTGGGTGATGATCCAAACTGTTCATCTCCTGTGCTGTTTTCTGGCTGGTGCATCTAAACCCTGTGGCATATAATTCTCTAAGGCAACAGCCTTAGAAGGTCTCTATGAAGGTCAATTTAAAACAGGACAAATAATTTATTTATTTTTTTCCTCTTCTGTCTTCTCAGTATGTGTAAACTATTGGGCCAAGTGCAGGGTCCTGCACCTGGGTAGGCACAATCCCGAGAACAGCTCTAGGCTGGGTGGGGAATGGCTGAGAGCAGCCCTGAGGAACAGGCCCTGGGGGTCTGGGTTGATGAAAGGCTCAAGATGAGGCTGCAGTGTGAGTGCAGCCCAGACAGCAACTGTGTGCTGGGCTGCAGCAAGAGCAGTGTGGGCAGCAGGGCAAGGAAGAGGATTCTGCCCCTTTGCCCTGCTCTCCTCAGACCCCAGCTGCAGTCCTGTGTGCAGTTCTGGAGCCCCCAGCACAGGAAGGACATGGAACTGTTGGAGGCCTCCAGGGACAAGTACCCATCATGAGCAGGGCCCTATTCTGACACACAGAAATGTTAAATTGTCTTACATACAAATACAAGAAAAAAGACAAATGGAGAAAGTTCTCTCCAGTTAGCACTTTTGGGTTGTTTTGTTCTCTATGGAAAACTTGAAGTAATTGACCTCTTAACATAGCTCTAACACTGATTTTAAGAATTCCGTACTGATAATTTTAATTCTCCACTCAATGGCTTTGCAAATACTAAAAGTGCTGGAAAATTGCAGAAAGTTTTGTGCATCCTTAGTACAAGACACTTCAGGTTTCATTCCTGCTCAGTTACAGTTTTAATGTGTTTCAAACACAGCTGTTCACTACAGAAATTAGGAAGTTGTAATGGCTGATATTTTTTTCTTTCTTTCTGAACAGGTGTTAAATCTCTCTGAAAAGAGATATGACCTCACCAAGCTTAACCCAAAGGTATTGGTTGTCCTCTGTCACTTCTTTTTAGTGTTGAATACATCTTAAATGACCTGATAAGCCCTGAAGCTATGCAAGCTTGATAGAAAGAGTAGGACAAGCTTTGAATGTAGGACAAGCTTTGGATGATGGTAAACAACCCTCACATCCCTTTCTGTTTTTTCCTGAGTTCTACTTTGTGGCTGATGGGTCTGTACTTTGCAGTCATCCCTGTTAGACTTTGCAGACAGAACCTGAAGCCCATTGGGACTACTGAAGAATTCCTCTTGAGTGACAGAAGCTTTACTTCTGGTCTCCTTTCCGTGTGCAGTCCCAGGATACTAGGAGTTATGTGCTGTACAGGCTGAAGGCCAATGACATCCTGGGGTGCATGAAGAAGAGTGTGGCCAGCAGGTTGAGGGAGGTTGTCTTGCTCCTCATCTGGAGTTCTAGGTCCAGTTCTGGGCTCCCCAGTTGAAGAGAGACAGGGAATTCCCTGTGGACAGAGTTCAGTGGAGAGCCACTAAACTAAGGAGAAGACTGAAAGATTTATCTTATGAGGAAAGGCTCTTGAGAGAGCTATGGCTGTTAAGCTTGGAGAAGAGAAGACTGAGGAGGGATCCCCTTAATGCTGATCTATAGCTAAAGGGTGTCAGGAAGATAGAGCCAGACTCTTCTCAGTGGGTGTCCAGTGACAGGATAAGGAGCAGTGGACACAAATTGGAACACAGGAGGTTCCATGTAAACATAGGGAAAAAATGTTGAAGAAATGGGGATCTTCAGAAATGTTGTCACTTGTGAGTGTTGGTGGATTGTGGGAGGAGTTGTTTGGTTTTTTTGTTTTTATGGAAGTAGTATATTAAAAAAATGCAAATACCCTTTTTGTCCTTTAGAGACTTGCAGGTGTCTTTCAGTTAGATCATGGCACTCAAGTGGCACTCTCTGTGGTTTGAAGATATAATATTAGGGTCAGGGTGGCTTCTTATGACTGTTGCTTCTTTAATTGCAGATTGTGGATGTGGGGTGGCCGGATCTCCATGCTCCACCTCTGGATAAGGTGTGCACCATCTGCAAGGCTATGGAGTCATGGCTGAACAGTGATCCTCAGCATGTGGTGGTGATCCATTGCAGAGTGAGTGACCTCAGGCATCCACATCTCCTATCAGTTTGTGTTCATTTTCCAAAACAGTCTTTTATTCTTAGCTTAAAAATGAAATTTGGTCTGTTTGGAGTGTTGGAAACCACGTGGCAAACCTTCAGCTAGTTTAAGGCAGTTTAATTCCACTGACCATGCATGCTCAGTATTGTTTTGCATGATAACTAAGGTTCTGGGTATAGCATGCAGTGGTGCTACTTGCTCCCTTCAAAGGGCAGTGCTGCTTCTCTGAGGTTTTTCCAGCTCAATAGCAGACACTTTGGAAGCTCCTCATGTTTGTGACATTCATGGGTTTTGTTGCAGGTTGAGGGTGGGCAACATAACAGAGATAAGTGACAGTCTAAATGGCAGCCTTGCTGCAGTGCCATGCAGCAGTTAACGCTGTGCAAGGTTATTTCTTCTTGCTTGCTCACAAGAGAAATAAAGAGAAGCCTTAATTAAGTAGAGATAAAATGAATTTAGAACTGAGTTGGTAGCTGTGCTGGTGACACTCAAGACAAATCTGTCTCTTTATTGCTGGCAGATGTTGGTCTAAACAGAATGTGGATGATAGTGGGACCAAAACTGCTCTTCAGGTCAGGTTGCTTAGTCCCTAGTGCTGAATTCCTTGTAGCTGGAATGCTGAATTCTTACTAGTTGCAGGGCTACAGTCAGGAGAATGGGCTGGGACAAAAGAAAAGGGGACAAAGCATTCCTAGGTATTTTATACACAAATTGGTAATGCATATTGTTAATTAATGCCTTTTGGTAATGTCTTCAAAATTTACCCCCTTCCAAACATGGATAATAGGTACAACTACTTGTATCAGCTGAGAGACTGAAGTTGTTTTGAAGTCTCTGAAAATTATTGCTTGGTAAGCTGTAGTGAACTTATGTCAAGTTCATGATTTCATAAGTTTTTGGAACAGTTTTTTTTAACTTACCCATTAAAAAAAATCAGTAGTAGTAGTTGTTAGAAATCTCAGATATGGGGGAGGTAAAAATGCCCAAACTTTCTAGGCATTCATATACTTTCCTAAACCTGGTACTCTATAGCATTTCAACCCTGTCTTGAATGATCTCTGGAAAAAGTAATATAAAATTAACATGGCTGATACATTGCTTTCTAAAAGGTCATTTCCTCTCAGTCAGTAAGACTTGACCCAACATGTGCATAGAAATCCCACTTAGTGCTTTTATTCCAGCATGGACAGGCAAGCTGCTGCCCAGCATTATCTTCTTCCCAGCAAGGTGGGGGATACATAAGCAAAAGGAATTCCCCTGTCCCTGTCATTCAATTTTCTTTAATGTGGGTCTTAGAATTCTGCATCCAATAAAGTAATGAATGAGTCATTGTTCCCTTTTTCCTCCTACAGGGGGGAAAAGGAAGGATAGGTGTTGTCATCTCGTCGTACATGCACTTCACCAACGTTTCTGCGAGGTAAGCTGTGCACAATGCCTACAATCATAGAATGGGAAGGTTGGAAGGGACCTCAAAGCTCAACCAGTCCCAACCCCCTGCCATAGGCAGGGACACCTCCCACTAGCACAGGTCCCTCAAGGCTGGTTTAGTGTGTTACTTGGCCCATGTGATTATCAGCCTTCTTACTCATTTCTGGCATTTCTGTTTCTTTTTTTCCTATACTCTCTTGCCTTCCTCTGCAGAGATGCAGAGGATCCACATCTCAGCCATTCTGGATAGAGAATGGAAGACAAGTTTCTTTTTCTCAACAGGTTTCCTCCTAATTCTGCATTTGAAGAGTTTAGGTTTGGTGCAAAGCACTCCTTGTTCTCTCCCTTGGTAGCTCAAAGCAGAGGAACAAAGACTGAATGAATTCCTTGACTGCTTAAATGATCCTCTAGCCTGACATCCTTTGCATCTCATGTCCTGTACTACAGTCAGAGCTGGGCAGAGGTTTTTATTTCCAAAATGTTGCTGCTTCTATTTTAAAACCACAATAAATTTATATTTTGGAATGAGAACTCCCTAGTGGCACTCTCAGGAAATCATGGCAAGTATCCTCCTTGTGCAGTCTAAGCTGCTTGGCTTCACTGAAGTCTTTAACACATTCACGTTGGGAATCTGCCATCCAGTTAATTGCCTTGAGAAGGAAACTGCCTTAAGGTGTGGAATGAGAAGACGTCAGTGGAAAAATCCTTCTTTTCTGGTCTACAAGTCCCAGAGCCACTAGTTAGGTGCTTCTTCCCTCTTATTCTTTCTTTCCTTCTTTTCCCCTCCAAGTATTTTGGCATATTTGAAGCAGTACTCTGCTGAATTTCCAAGATAACCTTGAACTGGAATAAAAAGATATTTGTGTCTTGTTTTGACAGTGCTGATCAAGCTCTAGACAGATTTGCTATGAAGAAATTCTTTGATGATAAAGTTTCAGCTTTAATGCAGCCATCCCAAAGAAGGTATTTAATTTGTTTCTAATTCATACCAGTAAGAAATGTTCTTCTTATCTTCTGCCCACATCCCTTACTCCCTCCCTTGCTGTGTGGAGACTTTCCGCAGGATCCTGCAGTGATTCCTGAACCTCAGCACTTTATCTTACATTAATATTCCTTGACTGATTGTATCTCTCCTTCACTTCTTGCATGTAACCCAACAACTAAAAGCTTTTGTACCACACTGGTACCTATGTGTGCTCTTACTGCATTGTTTGTTAACAAAATTGCATGTCACAGCCTATTTCTTGGTTGCTCCAAGGTAACCAAGATAAAAACAAACTCAGGTGATTCAAACCCTAAAGCTAGAGAGGAACTCAGTGTAAATGTTGGTACCTATGTTTCCCACCTTCTTCAAGGACACTTGATTCCTCTGGAGGGATTGGGAGGGGGTCTCAGGGACACTCTTGAGGGATGGAATTAGTGTCTTAGCTGCGCTTCTCATCTTCCAGGCACATGTGCACAGGTACTTGGGAGTGTCACTCCCCATGAGAACAGAGGTGAGAGGTTCTGACCATTTGTCAGAATGGTTCTCCTCTGGAGCCTCTCTTTTCCTACCTTTGCCTGGCCTGGCAGTGGCTGCTCATCCTTTTGCAGACAGAGGAAACCCAACTGTAATATTTGCTGGTAATGTTACAATGCTCTTATTGGTCCCATTTTAATCAGTTAGTGGCCTGAATCACCTCTTGAATGTACATTTCTCTGACACCATCCTTGAGATTGGTGAGACTGAGAACCAGTTCTCTTGGTTGATTAACTGGTGGTGTCCGTGTTAAAATGCAGTCGATATGTAAACAGATGAATGATTTAGGTGAATATAAGAATGATCACATTTGAAAATAGGCCCATTCTTTGATTTTGAAACTTCTGCTAGTTTGGCCCATAAAAAAACCAAATTGTATCCACTAAGTGTATCAGTCCTGAAAATATCACTTAGCCTTTTCCCACTGCTGCTTGGATGCTCTAACAGTTGCAAGAAAAGCAACTCCAGACCACATCTGTTCTGAATCCATTCTGAGAACACTCAAAATGGATACTTTTCTCAGATAAGCAGCTGAAGGTGAATCAAAAATGCAGATGCACACCTCTTATATTTAAGAATTGCTTATAAACCTTAAGGATAAGTCTTTGAACACTATTCTTGAAAATAAGCCAACTGCCTGTAAGCCTCTTAAATGCATTGCCTTGAGAAATGAGTTCCAAAATTCAGTCACATTTTGGGAATGATTAAAACCAGGTAATGGTAGAAAATGTTGAGACTGAGGGGTCACTAACAGAATGCTTTACTGCCTTTTTTTTTTTGGTCACATAGGTATGACAGTTTGTAAACTTGTGTTTTCCATGCCCCAAATATTTCCAGAAAGACTGGAGGAGGAAACTAAAAAGCCAAACTGTCTTTTCTTAGTGTTTCAGAATAAAATGAGCTTTGCTAGCTGTCCATAAAGTGAAACCTGTTTTAAACCACCACAGTTTTACTAGCCTGCTCAGGGGCAGTAAAGCTGTTGTTGTTGGCCAGGGTATCTTTAGTTGTGGTGTTAACAGGAGCATGGAGTAAGGGATTGGTCAGTGAGGTCTGTGCTGAAAGCAAGGGGGAAGAGGAGAGTTTCTTTTTGCTGTACATGCCTGAGAGTGAATTTAAATGAAGGTTGTGTCATAGACATGGGAGAAAAGAAGACTCAAAGCCAGTGGAAAAATTCAAGGAGACTGATTTTCCTTGGCTATCTTAAGGAGATAGAAAGAGTTTATTTAGCATGCACTGCGTTGATGTTCACTTGGATGTGCTTGGTCATGAGCTTGTGACAAAACCAGGATTAAATACCAGAACTACAGTCATTTGCATGTTGCTGTAGTAGCTTTCCTCTGAGTGCCATCAGTTGTCATTACAAAGATGATATTTGCCTGCTTTGCCCTTAATGCTGAGATTTCTGAGGAGTACTTCTTGTTCTCATTTTAATGAAGTGGGACCCAGGTCATACTGCTGTGAAAACCAACTGAGACCTTCAGCTGCAACTGGAGATGTATACCAAAACAACTGACTTCCCTGTCTTGTCTCACTCCCATCTTATTTAGGCTAGTGATGTAAATAACTAAAATGAAGAGCTCAACAACAGCAATGTAACAGCCATTGGTTGAATACAGTGATAGATTTAAATGTCTTTTCCAGTTATTTAGTGAAGAGTGTTCTTTTGAACACTGATATCATTGCATCACTGCTTTTATTTAATTCACAAAACCTCCCTTTTTAGATATGTGCAGTTCTTAAGTGGCCTTTTGTCTGGATCTGTGAAAATGAATGCAACCCCTCTTTTCCTGCACTATGTTATCCTTCATGGCATCCCAAGTTTTGATGGTGGGAGAGGTAAGTGACCTAACATTTCCTATCCATGTCTAGGCTTAAAGTCTTGCTTCATTTTGGAGCTTTCTAGGAAACCTGCAGGAATCTCAGAGCAGAATTGATGCTGGTACAAATATTCCCAATGAGAAAGAAGAGAAATATACTAAGATTAAAAATTACAGCCACTGAAATAAAATTCTTGTCCTTTGCTAAATAAGGAGTTGACACTATTAGTGTCTGCCTAATTTCTGACTGGTTGTGATCTCAGTCATAGAATCATAGAATGGTAAGGTTGGAAGGGGCCTCAAAGCTCATCCAGTTCCAATCCCCTGCCATAGGCAGGGACACCTCCCACTAGCACAGGTCACTCAAGGCCTCCTCCAACCTGGCCTTGAACACCTCCAGGGAGGGAGCAATCACAACCTCCCTGGGCAACCTGTGCCAGTGTCTCACCACCCTCACTGCAAACAACTTCCTCCTAACATCCACTTTCAGTCTCCCCTCTGCCACTTCAAACCCATTGCCCCTTGTCCTGGCATTCCCAGACCTTGTCAATAGTCACTCCCCAGCCTTCCTGTAGCCCCTTTCAGATCCTGGAAGGCTACTCTAAGGTGTCCTGGAAGCCTTCTCTTTTCCAGGCTGCAGAGCCTTATGAAAAACTGGAGAACATGGTCAAGTTTCACAGTAATTTCTTCCTCCTTTAGGAAATAATCATAATGTTAACAATAAATATAGTATCTTGCCCTAATGTTAATCATAAATAGAATCTCTTTTCTGTTTTGAGTTTGGATTTTCTTTAGAAAAACCATTTGGGTCTGTGGTGCCTTTAAGGTGGCTTTAAAATCAAAATGGTAAAGCAAGATACTGTTGTAGCTCATTGTAAAAGAGCATAACTCTGCTTTTATTATCTGAGAGTTAAATAGCACTTATCTTTTGAAATGTCATCAGCATGAACCTGCAGTGCTCTTCACTCTGGTTTTATTTCCAAAAGAACTGTTTCAATAAAGACAAGATATGGTTTCTTGTAGTAAATACATGAAGGGACTTAGTAATTTTGAAACAAAACTGGAGTTCAG
Source organism: Semnornis frantzii (assembly GCA_013399775.1). Taxonomy (NCBI): domain Eukaryota; kingdom Metazoa; phylum Chordata; class Aves; order Piciformes; family Ramphastidae; genus Semnornis; species Semnornis frantzii. Next base: position 19,307 of record VWYK01102948.1, read on the forward strand.
ATACTTTCTTTCATTTTGAAAATGCTTTTTGTTTTTGTTTGGTTTTTGTTCTTGTTCAGGTTTGTTGGGGGTTTTGGTTTGGGTTTTTTGGCATTTTGGGACTTTTGGCCATTCTTTCTTCCTTCAATAATTTTGTATTCCTGCAGAAAATGTGGGAAGGAAGCACTTAGACTTTTAATAAGGAGCAAAGTGTTCCTTCTTTCTTTCCTTTAAGATCAGGGAACAGTGATTTTTTTTTTCTTCCCCATGAAATATAATCAGATACCTTTTCTGCACAAGCCAGTTTTGCTTCAGAGGCTATTTTGACAGTCAGCACTGCATCACTTGTGTGCCACTGCTCAGTCTGAATGACCACGAAACTACCTAGTTATAACACTCAGCTAATGTAAAGAAATTACAGACCAGTCTTTTCTGTTGACTTCTTTTCAGCTTGTCAACCTTTTCTGAAGTTGTACCAGGCTATGCAACCAGTGTATACATCTGGAATATAGTAAGTCATAAGCACTTTCCTTTCTGTTTGAATCCAGGTTTTAATTCTCATAATTGCAGAATTACATCATTCTCTTTCTCTTTTTTTTTTTTTTTGGTGTTCTTGATTCTTTGCTTTTTGCTTTTCTTTAAAATGTAAACTTCATTTTTCTTTTCTCTCCTGTTAAGTAGCATAGGATCAGAAAATAAAACCCGAATCTGCATTGCTATAGACCCTGCCCAACTTTTGAAGGGAGATATTATGGTAAGTTAATGGTATGGAAGCAAATTCTAGTCCTGGGCCATTTAGTGCACAGTTTGTGACCTGCTTTGTGTCCTTGCTAAAAAAGAAGTTGAGCAAATGATTGTGAATGTATTACAAATGAATTCAGTCCTCATCCTTGAGTTCTAGAGAATCAAAATTCTGAGTTTTGGAAGAAGGTTTTTAGGAGCTGAAACAATTGCTCTCAACATTGTCATTTCATAGAATCACCAAGAATCACAATAAGGCTTTTATCCATAGAATCATAGAATGGTAAGGTTGGAAGGGACCTCAAAGATCATCCAGTTCCAACCCCCTGCCATAGGCAGGGACCCCTCCCACTAGCACAGGTCACTCAAGGCCTCCTCCAGCCTGGCCTTGAACCCCTCCAGGGAAGGAGCAGCCACAACCTCCCTGGGCAACCTGTGCCAGTGTCTCACCCCCCTCACTGCAAACAACTTCCTCCTAACATCCACTTTCAATCTCCCCTCTGCCACTTCAAACCCATTCCCCTTGTCCTGGCATTCCAAGCCCTTGTCAATAGTCCCTCCCCAGCCTTCCTGGAGCCCCCTTCAGATCCTGGAAGGCTACTCTAAGGTGTCCTGGAAGCCTTCTCTTCACCAGGCTGCAGAGCCCCAACTCTTATTGCTCTTTACTTCATAAAAATAGGGAGTGTTTGTAACTTGGCATTGAAATAGCCTTGTCCTGTGACTTGGCAGACAATGTGCACAATCATAAAAGTATATGCTATAAAGAAAATACTTAACTAATTCTAAATCATTTTGAGACTCAAAAAGGTGTGTGATGTCAAAGAAAAGCTCGCTGATGCTACAAGCACATGCAGGATTTAGAAAGCAATTTATGCTCACTAATATAGTGCCTATAATCCCTGTGTGCAAAGCGGAACTGTGGCTGCATTGCAGTGCTGTCATTTTAAGTGCTGGTCAAGGTAGCCAACAGCATCCTGGCCTGTGTCAGGTGCAGTGTGACCAGCAGCACCATTGTTCCCATGGACTGAGCACTGGTGAGGCCACACCTTGAGTACTGGGTTCAGTTTTGGGGCCCTCACTACAAGAAAGGCATTGAGGTGTGGGTATTATGAGGTTAATGCAATAACAATTCCAGTGCTGTGACTGAGATTGGCAGCATTGGTAGGTATCTCTGTAAGAATGCTGAGTGGCTTTGCATTTTACCTGCTAATTTGGAGAATTAGTAGGTAAAATATCCCTAGGCCTAATCTAAGGGAAGGTGGTATTAGAGAGTAGGTGTATTGTGTTCCCTTTCATCTGCTGGAATTCATACTAGATGTTATTTTTACAGAGTTCTGTGTTGTTCTAGCTGGGCTGTCAAAACTACTACCAACTTCCCACAGTAATGTCAAAACAAGGTCTTGTCATCACTAGAGTAGATTTTAAGAAAGTATTGAAATAGATGTAATCAGCTTGCAAGCCTGCTTCTAAAAACCCTGCTGATTTTCCAGCCCACTGTTGAAAAGGGAGTGCTAGAATTTGGCCTTGCCTTCGTTCGGTGGCACAAAGTCTGGCTGTGAGTCACTGTTCCAACATCCTACTGACAAACATGCTAGCAGTTGGTGACTGATGGTGATGAGAATGGAAATTACTGTTTTGACACATCAAGAACTCTCTTGCCTCAGGCCCCTCTCATTTCAGAGGGTTGAGTAAGGCATACCCAAGGTGTTACATCAGCAGAGGCGTCCGCAGTAAATGGCGCCGCTTTACTTAGCCAGTGCATGCAGATGCAGCTCCTCAGGGGTGTAAGGGATTACTTCCTGATGTGTTTCCCTCTTTGCAGCTGAAGTGTTACCACAAGAAGTACCGCTCAGCTACTCGTGATGTGATTTTTCGCCTTCAGTTTCACACTGGAGCTATCCAAGGAAACGGCCTGGTCTTTGGCAAGGAGGACTTGGACAATGCTAACAAAGGTACTTGCCTTCTCTGGCTGGTTGGACGTGTGGAGGTACATGTGTGGGTGCCTGCGTGTGTGATGGTCACCTTCAGGACCTGTTTTCAAAAGGGCTCTTGGTTTTTTCCCCCATCTCTGTGTTTTTTGGCTTTGTATAAGCCAGCATGTAGCAGGTAACGCAGGTAAACCCCTAATGAGAAGAGCTCTTCAATTAAGTTAACTTGTCAAAGTAAATCAGATACTGCTCCACAGTCCTTATCACTTCCTCTCACATTTGTAAAGACCACAGATGTTTGTTTGCAGTGGTGACTCTGTTAGTCACCATTACAGGAAATAAGATGAGCTAAGCTGATCCCTTTTTTAGCTGATAAAAAAGCAGTCACGAAGCCTGTGACCCAGTCTGGAGATCTTCTCATGTGCTTCAGATCATCCAAAACTGGAGGTAAAGTTTTCAGGCATATTTGAAAATGTGGTTAGCTAATCTTTGTATTTTCCACATTCTTACCTCTGCTTTGTTTTTTGTGTCTACATGCAGGATTGTAACTCTCTCACCTGATGAATAAACCAGGATCAAACATATTTGCCTGCACATGTGGCTGCACAAATGTTTTATGGTCAGCTGTTGCAGTTTTGTAGTAAACTTTAGTTTGCCTCTGGGTGTTTTCCTTTAAAAGCCAATGGCAGCCATGTCAGTCTAGAGAGAGCTTGGAGAACTATTCATCTGTTCTGCTTTTGAATGTCCCTGGATGTAAACAAAACTGCAGTGACACTTCTGTGATCTTTTCTGGAGAATGTGTGGGGCAAAGAATGTGGCTCTTGTAGAAGCAAATTGCGAAGTGAGAGAGAGAGTGGGGAGGGTAGGTGTGCATAGCCATAGAGAATCTTCACCTCTGAGCACCTTGGAAGTGCTTTCCTGCAAGTCAGCTTGCTGAAGTGCTGTCCTTTCTCCTCAGATGACCGCTTCCCTGACTATGGCAGAGTGGAATTAGTGTTTTCAGGAACTCCAGAAAAAATTCAAGGTGAGTTGTGTAGAAAAAAAGCAATATGCTTAGTTGAAAAATAGGTGCAATAAAATGTTCCTTTGTTTTTGGAAACCCTTTTTTCCTGTTTTATCCCACTTCTCCTGCAGAAGACCTGAAATTCCACTCTAGTGTTGCAATGTGTGATACAATGACTGGTTTAAATTTTAAAACTAATGGAGACTCTTCATTGACATCAGCATTGCAATGATCAAGTTGTGTTTTACAGCTGTCTCAGGGCAGTCTATCTGTGTAGAACATGTGTAGCATAGGTAGCTTGGTCCAGTGTAAGTGACAGGAGTGGCCTAGCACATCACCTTTTTTGGATGCTGTCATAACTGATTATGTTGTATAATCACTTTGGCCTGTCTTCAGTTTAGCATGGAGAGATACAGCTGTAGTTTAGTTGGAAATGCTTCTGCTCTGAAGCTGGCTTGTAGGATATGTCCATTGAGAGCAGTCTTGAGGAGAAGGACTTGGAGATGTCAGTTGATGAAAAACTCCACATGAGCCAGCAATGTGTGCTGGCAGCCCAGAAAGCAACCATGTCCTGGGCTGCATCCAAAGAAGTGTGACCAGCAGGAGGAGGAAGGTGATTTTCCCCCTCTACTCTGCCCTCAGTAATGTGTCCAGTTCTGAGGCCATCAGCACAAGAAGGACATGGAAGTGCTGGAGGAGGCCAAGAAGATGATCAGAGAGCAGGAGCACTTCCCTTATGAGGACAAGCTGAGAGGGGTGGGGCTGTTCAGCCTGGAGAAGAGAAGTTGCTGGGGAGACCTTAAAACAGCCTTCCAGTACCTGATGGGGACCTACAAGAAAACTGGAGAGGCCTTTTTGTAAGGGCATGGAGTGNATGCCTCTGGAATTCTAACGTGCCTAAGACCACAGTTACAGCCTGCAGTAAGAACTTAAGATGGTGCTTTATGTTGCAGTTTAGTTGTGTTAATGTGGTTGTCTTCTTACTCATTTTGTGGTGTTACAGAAAGTACAGATTCTGCCTGAGACTGAAGGAAAACCAAATACTCTAACCTATCACAGGATCAGAGTGTTAGGGGTTGGAATGGACCTCCAGAGGTCGAGTCTCATCTCATATATACTCCCATTCAGTGTCCTAATAATTGCATATTTTCCTTTTTTTTTCTTTTTTTCCCCCAACCAGCTTGATCCCTTAGAAACTTGTGGTAGCCAGTGAGAAGTTGGATTTTGTCCAGCTCAATATAAAGGTCTCACTTAGCTTGTTAGATGGATGGATTTGTCTAGCTTGTTTTCTGGATAGTAAACACTTGAAGAGAGGTCAGCTGATATGTCTGAGAAAGGATCAATTTTTTTTCAATTATCCCTTCCTTAAATGGCAAATCAGAGGTTGTTGGAAATCCAGGTTGGAAGGGCTTGAAACTTTGTATTCAATTGCTGAGGGATCAGTTGGCTGGGAAGAGGAGCTCTCCTTAAAGTATTTGTTTAAAATTTCTGCAAAATTACTTTTCCACATCTGAAAAGAGTATAGAATCATAGAGTAAGTGCAGGCTATTTCTGGCCCATCCTGCTGCTGAAAACAGGGTTGTCTGTGAGATCACAACAGGTTGCTCAGAGCTTTGTCCAACAAAGTCTTGAAAACCTCCCAGAATGGAGACGTCACAGCCACAGTTGAGTGAACTGTTGCCAATGCCTGATTGTCCTCACAGCAGATTTATTTTTTCCTTATACTGACTCCAAACATCTCTAGATCCAGTTTATGCCTGTTCCTTGTTGGTTTTCTTCTTACTCCCAGACCACTCTGTCTCCTCCATGGCCTTTGGGGGGCTGCAACAGGTCCCTGCAAAGACTTTTCTCCAGAATTAAGAAGCTCTGGTTCCTCAGCCTTTCCTCACAGGTCAAGTCTTTCAGTCCTGACCACTTTTGTCACCTTCCCCTGAACTTGCTTCATATTTTTCCTGACTTTCTTGGACTGTGTAGCTGTGTGGCACAGTCGACTTGCTAGAGGGCAGGGATCCATCCAGAGGGACCTGGACAGGCTGCAGAGCTGTGCCCAGGCCAACCTCATGACGTTCAAGGCCAAGTGTAAGGTCCTGCAGCTGGGTAGGCACAATGCCAAGCACAGCTCCAGGCTGAGTGGGGAATGGCTGAGAGCAGCCCTGAGGAACAGACCCTGGGGGTGTGGGGTGATGAAAAGCTCAAGATGAGGCTGCAGTGTGAGTGCAGCCCAGACAGCAACTGTGTGCTGGGCTGCAGCAAGAGCAGTGTGGGCAGCAGGGCAAGGAAGGGGATTCTGCCCCTTTGCTCTGCTCTCCTCAGACCCCAGCTGCAGTCCTGTGTGCAGTTCTGGAGCCCCCAGCACAGGAAGGACATGGAAGTGTTGAAGCGGGTCCAGAGGAGGCCACGAAGATGCTGAGAGGGCTGCAGCAGCTCTGCTGTGAGGACAGGCTGAGAGAGTTGGGGCTCTGCAGCCTGGAGAAGAGAAGGCTTCCAGGAGACCTTAGAGTAGCCTTGCAGCATCTGAAGGGGGCTCCAGGAAGGCTGGGGAGGGACTATTGACAAGGTCTGGGAATGGCAGGACAAGGGGCAGTGGGTTTGAAGTGTGAGAGGGGAGATTGAAAGTGGATGTTAGGAGGAAGTTGTTTGCAGTGAGGGTGGTGAGACACTGGCACAGGTTGCCCAGGGAGGTTGTGGCTGCTCCCTGCCTGGAGGTGTTCAAGACCAGGTTGGAGGAGGCCTTGAGTGAGCTGTGCTAGTGGGAGGTGTCCCTGCCTATGGCAGGGGGTTGGAACTGGATGATCCTTGAGGTCCCTTCCAACCTTACCATTCTGTGATTCTATGAAAACTGGACACAATATTCTAGAAAATAACTGACTGTGCTGCAGTTCATAGGAAAGAATGCATTTGAGAGGGAGGCGAGACACCTAAATATTTAGGTAACAGACTTCATAAACTTGTCGTGTGCTGAACAGCAGAGGTGGCTTTTTTCTGCCTGCACATGAAGGTGTGGCACTGTAGCTTTCTGGTCCTACTGTTTTGGAAATCCTTTGAAGGACTTTGAAGTTCTATCCTTCAGATAGTGCATAGCGTTCTACTGCTTCAGAACAATCTACAGCAGGACTTGCTTCTCCACAGACAACCCAAGCCTTGATACCTGAGGATTTCTTTCTTTGTAATCTAGATAGAAAAGGCAGAAAGGCAGTTTGCTCTCTATTCATGTCCAAGGTCATGAATTCTTGCTGCCTGTGCTTTTGCTTTTTAATCACTGGACCACACCTAAATTCCTCATGGTGTATGTTTAAAAGCTGAATTATCTTTTGCCTCATTAAGGGCACAAAAATGTGGGTTACTGCTGAAAGTTTCAGGTCTGTTTGGCAGAGCATCCTTAAGCACAGCCAAGTGTTTTGAAGACAAGCTGCCCAGTCAGAGGTTGTGCCAGGAGTCTGGAGAATGGATGAAGCAGCATAGAATCATGGAATCATTGCATTTTCACTGAGGCAAACCACCATCTGACTCTACCAAGTCTGGTGCTAACCCATGTCCCTCAGCACCACATCTCTACCTCTTTGAAACACCTTCAGGGATGAGGGTTCAGCCACCTTCCTGGGGAACCTACTCCAGTGGCTGAGAACCCTTTAGGTGAAGATGTCCTGATATCCAACCTGCATCTCCCCTGGTGCAACTTGAGGCCATTTCTTCTCACTTGAGGAGACACCAACCCCCACGTGGCTCCAGCCTCCTGTCAGTGAGTTGAAGAGAGCTGAGATGGTCTCCCTTCAGCCTCCTTTTCTCCAGACTGCCTTTTCTCTCAGCCACCTCTCACAAGACCTATTCTCCAGACTTCATTGCCCTTCTCTGGATCTTCTCCAGCACCTGAATATCTTTCATAGTCAGGGCCCCAAACCTGAACAAGTGCAAGGTGTGGCCTCAGCAGTGCCGACTAGAGGCAGCACAATCACTTCCCTGGTCCTGCTGGTCACACTATTGCCAATACAGGCCAAGATGCTGTTGGTTGTCTTGGGCACTCTGGCTCATGTTCAGTTGTCAGTCCGTTACCCATCAGCACTTCCAGGTCTTTCTCTCCTGGGCAGTTTCCAACCACTCTGCCCCAAACATAGAGCATTCATCAGGCTGCTGTGACCCAAGTGCAAGACCTGGCACTTGGTCTTGTTGAACCTCATACAGTTGGCCTCAATCCATCCTGTCCAGATTCCCCTGCAGAGCCTTCCTATCCTCAAACAGATCAACAGGTCAATGTCACCTGCAGACTTACTGAGAGTGCACTTGATTCACACATTCCCACATGGGAATTGGGTTGGAGGGGAACCTCAGAGGTCATCTTGTCCAGCTCCCCTGCAGCAGGGACATCTCCAACTAGGTCAGGATGCCCAGAGTCACATGCAGTCTGATCCCATCATCCAGATCACTGATAAAGATATTAAAGAGACCCCAGTGCTGAGCCCTGGGGAGCTCTGCTTGTGACCACCACCAACTGAAGTGAACTCCATTCACCTCCACTCTTTGAGCCTTGCCATCCAGCCAGTTCCAACCCAGTGAAGCTGTAGTTGGCAGCTTTGGGGAACTGGGAGAGGCACAGAGTGGCTGTTTCAAGATTTCCTACTCATCATTACTGCTATGTTGTTCTGGTATCAAAAGATAATCTGTTAAGAGCCTTATCACTCCTTTTGTGCCATCTCTTTGTACTTGTGGTGTAATTCTGAAGAGCTCTTTGTTTTATTGTGCCTTGCCTTCAGTGCTGGCACATCATTGGTGTTAGTTGTCTTGATAGGCTTGATCCAAGTTGTCAGAGATACAGCATAAGCAAGAAGATAAAATTCTCTGCTTGTGTAGTCAGTAATGAAACATAATTTTTTTGGTTGTTTTTAGCTCCTTTATATAACCCTTTCCCCCCTGTTGTTGCTGCTTACATTTCAGAGTATGGTACTGCAGTTTGGGGATTAAACTTCTGCCAGAAGGCCACCATACATGGGGGTGTGCATCTGATTACAAATGTGGCTGTGACAATTTTTGGTCTCAAACAGATGTTTATCTTTTAGGCTGTGAACACCTTCAGAATGACCATGGAGTGATAGTGGATTACAATACCTCTGACCCACTGATACGCTGGGATTCCTATGAGAACATGAGCCCTGATGGGGAAGGTGAGTCACTGGTCACTTGAGACCTTTCACAGCTTTGCCAGACCTCTAGCATAGCTCATGTGCCTCCCCAGGCTGCTTCACTGTTCAGTAGCTGTGTGTGCTTGCCTGTTTAGCTTGGCTGAGGGATAGAGAGCTCTAACAGTTGCTTAAGAGGCATTCTTGTTAATGCACTGATTTGGGCAAAGACACAAATGGTTGATGGAAGTTACTTTTTTATTTGTAAATTTGCTTAAAGTGTGTTTTGTTTTTTTGGTTTTGCTTTGTTTTGTTTTGGTGTTTTTTTTTTTGTTTTAAATCTTCTAATCCTGCTGCAGAATAGTAAGAACAATGATGTGAAAGAAAAATATTAAGAAAGGAAAAGAAAAGAAAGAAAAGAAAGATATTAAGAAAAATGATGTGGCAAGCTTGTAGCCTTCAGTTCTTAGATTATCTGCCAGTGTTGCAGGAGATGTGATGAAAAACAAACAGCAGAGGATCTGCATATTTCCCCTGATAAAGTGCCCTGTTTCCAAATTGCCCCTTTATTTCTTCAGAATCTGCTGATACATGCAGAAGATGAAGGCTTCCAGATGCTGACTGCAGTGTGAATGCTTTCCTGATGCTTTGCTTAGGTGAATGTTGTGCATTTAAAGGCTGTAGTTTTCCTCTAAGGACTCAGAATGTCCCTTCTGTTGTGTGCACACCTCAGTACACATGCAAGACTGACATTGTGGCAAGTGGAAACATGAGAGAAGATATTGAAGGGATGCCAAAGTTCTTGTTTTCACAACTCTCCTGTATATCAGAGGGAGGTGGAGCTATGAAAGTGAATTAGCTGCTCAGTTTCCATTGATTTCTATAATCTGAATTCACCACTGACCATCTAATGACTGCAGTAATGAAACTTTTAGAGGCAGAGGCATGCTGGGAGCTTGACTTTGTTCCATTACATCATGCTTGTAAAGGAGTATTTCCTAGTCCACAGCAGACTTCAATTTGCAGGAAAGTAGAGGAAAATAGAGAGTAGTCATAGAATCATAGAATCAAGCAGGTTGGAAGAGACCTCCAAGCTCACCCAGCCCAACCTAGCACCCAGCCACAGCCGATCAACGAGACCATGGCACTAAGTGCCCCAGCCAGGCTTGGCTTCAACACCTCCAGGGATGGGGACTCCAGCACCTCCCGGGGCAGCCCATTCCAATGCCAATCACTCTCTCTGGCAACAACTTCCTCCTAACATCCAACCCAGACCTCCCCTGGCACAACTTGAGACTCTGTCCCCTCCTTCTGTTGCTGGGTGCCTGGGAGAAGAGCCCAACCCCACCTGGCTACAACCTCCCTTCAGGTAGTTGTAGACAGCAATGAGGTCTGCCCTGAGCCTCCTCTTCTGCAGGCTGCACACCCCCAGCTCCCTCAGCCTCTCCTCACAGGGCTGTGCTCCAGGCCTCTCACCAGCTTGACAGAGGTTTTTATAGTTGGATGAGACTGTGCAGTGTCTTTTAAAAGGAGTAACATCAGAAAGAATCTGATGATTCAGCTTGAATCTTGGAGGAAGAAGATTTGTGCTTAGAGTGTTTCCAAGTGATCTACTTCCTTCCCTGCCCCTGCCATCCTCTCCCCCTTCTTTGTATATACTTAGCCCCCAGCAAGCATTACATTGATGTCAGATATTGTTTAATTACTTAGATTGGTCAGATTTACTTTTCCATCCTCCCACATTGCCTTGTAGGTAGAGGAAATTGAAAGTAGAGGTAAATGTGTAGGCAGCACATAGCTGGAAGATGTGGAGCTGTGTGCCACTCCTGTCTTGTGGAAGACTTGATCACAGACCCTTCACAAGTACAGTTAGCTCAGTTCCTTGATGTTTGGAAGTCATATGTGCCACTTAATAGGCACATAGGTGTAGTTTGTGTGCACGGTGCATTTTTAATTACCTGTAAAAAGACACAGATAGGGTGTAGGTTTGATGTGCATCTGCAGAGAAATCATTGCTGTTGAAGCTGGAGAATATCCCATAAGAATGTGAGATGTATCCAGATCCTGCTTTCTTAAGCAAACATTTAGGAAGCAGGGTGTTATGCTGTGACTTTGAACAACTGAATTGCAGGGCAGAGCTTTTGTCTCTGCATGGACTGGGCAAAAGATCAAGGAGGGGTAAAGTACATGCTCAGAGGACAGCTAGATTTTTCTCTTAAGGATGAGATCTGTACTCAGCACAAAGATAAATTCACTCTGTTGCTTGAAGCAGAGTTTGCTTAAGTCTTCCTTTTTTATGTAGGATTTGTAAACACAAGGAGAAAGTTATTTTATGGTTTGGTGTAGTGGTTCAACATCCTGCTTTTGTATTTAGTAAAAGATGTATTGAGTCCTAATTTTCACCACAGGTGGGAGACTACTAAGAAGAGATGCTGATTTCACATCCAGAAAGAGAGCAGTCAAAAACCTTTCTCTGAATCTTTTAGCTAAATCCTGAAGGCAGAGACTCTTTCCTGTTGTGATAGTTTGGGAGTTCCCTGCCCCCCCGCACTTGTAAAATGACCCAGACTAGAANGCTGAAGCTCTATTTACAGCTCAGCACAATGTACAAGCAGAGATAGACACAACAGACAGGAATAGTTACAGACACAGACAAGTTAAAGGCAATACAGAAACACAATCCCCCTCCCAGCAATCAGAGTGCCCAGGAGGGGCTCCCAACCACCCTTCCACCTTCTTTCCATGCCTCTACCTTACCCCAGGGTCTGCCTTATGTGCAAGGTGAGTTAGGAGGATGGGCAAGGGGGGTTAGAAGGAAGGTGGTTAGTGAAGTTACTTGGCAGAGAGGAGAAGGCCAGAAGCTGCTAAACAGCCCAAGAGATGACTGACTTATCTGTGTTTTGTATTCTTCTCTTATCCATCTCAGCAAGCCTATGAGTGAAGCAGACATCACTCTTGTTTTCCTTTCACAACCTATAATATAATTTTCTCTGTTAAAATATTCCAATTAGCCTCAAACCAGCACATCTGTGCCTCAGAAAAGATAAAGGTACAAGATGGTGCCTGTGAAAGTCTGCATAGCAGTGATGGCTAAGACACAGGGAAACCTCATACAGAGTGCCTCTTTCTAATCCACTCCATGATAACTTACACTCCTACCCAGGGACTGATCACCCTGATTTCATGTGCCTGTTTTCCCACAGGAATTAATAGGAGCAACATGAGCTGTTAGTGTGACATATGATTCCTGCATTACAGTAATGCACCTTTTTTGTTCATTTCAAAAGTGTCTGCCTATGAAATTGCAGATCAAGGTGGCCAGGAAGGCCATGGCAGAGCTTTGTGAGACAAACAGGATTTGCTTTGTAGCTATGTGTGTGCAGAATGGCTATTTCCATGCCAGTGTTCTAAAATGGGAAGTTGGAAATGAACAAGAAAGCAGTATGTTTCTTTTGATATCCTACACCTATTTGGCCTTCTTACCAAAAGAACAAAAGATGAAAGGACATGATAAAAGAAAAATGTAGCCAAAGTATCATGGTTTGTTGGCATGATGCAGCACTGCAGACAGAAGCAATTGCTTTAAATTATCTCAAACCCTTTGATGGTTGTGTACATTGTGTTGGATATAAGCAGGCTTTGGACAGTTTACTCCCTGAATTTAGTTCCTTTTGCCTTACTCTTAACAGTATAGGAAGTTTGACTACTGGAAAGAAAGAGATTATTTGAATTTCTTCTCATAAATATTGCTTCTCCTTGGATCCCTTGGGAGGTGTCTCTTGTGCACTGCACTAATGGTCCTCCATAATAGACTGAAGATTTTATTAAGTTACTAATTCTTAGTTTCTTTCAAATTCCCTCCTCCTTGAGCAGTGCATTAGCACAGAGACTTAGAGAATCATAGAATACTAAGATTGGAAGGGACCTCAAGGATCATCCAGTTCCAACCCCCTGCCATAGGCAGGGACACCTCCCACTAGCACAGGTCACTCAAGGCCTCCTCCAACCTGGCCTTGAACAGCTCCAGGGAGGGAGCAGCCACAACCTCCCTGGGCAACCTGTGCCAGTGTCTCACCACCCTCACTGCAAAGAACACTTCTGTTACACTGACTTAAAGGTATGCAGCTGAATATAGGATTTGGAACCACAAGACTCATAAGCTATTCCTACAGCCTTCTAGAAGTTTCTGATAGTTGCCATTGGTTTTCTCGTGCCGTTAGTGTCACGATACTCCTCAAGTCTGATGTGTGTTTTGTGGACAGGAAGGAACAGAGAAGACTTTCACCTTGCTGAATACTGTCTTAGTTCTTTTTGCCTTAAAGCATCACTTGCATATTCATAGATTCATAGATTGGTTTGGGTTGGAAGAGTTGAAAGATTGTGTAGTTCCAAACGCCCCCCACCATAGGCAGGGACACCTCCCACTAGCACAGGTCGCTCAAGACCTCATCCAGCCTGGCCTTGAACACCTCCAGGGAGGGGACATCTACAACCTCCCTGGGTAACCTGGGCCAGTGTCTCACCACCCTCACTGTCAAGAATTTCTTCCCAACACTCAGGCCAAATCTACCCTCCTCAAGCTTAAAGCTGTTGCCCCTCATCCTGTCACTCCATGCCCTTACAAAAAGGCCTCTCCAGCTTTCTTGTAGGTCCCCATCAGGTACTGGAAGGCTGTTTTAAGGTCTCCCCAGCAACTTCTCTTCTCCAGGCTGAACAACCCCACCCCTCTCAGCTTGTCCTCATAAGGGAAGTGCTCCTGCTCTCTGATCATCTTCTTGGCCTCCTCCAGCACTTCCATGTCCTTCTTGTGCTGATGACCTCAGAACTGGACACGTTACTGAGGGCAGAGTAGAGGGGGAAAATCACCTTCCTCCTCCTGCTGGTCACACTTCTTTGGATGCAGCCCAGGNATGTCATGTAAACCAGAGCACACAGCTTGGTGTCACCTGC
>VWYK01102951.1:0-14418 GCA_013399775.1 Semnornis frantzii
GGAAAATGTGTACTGTTTTTCAGCTACAGTTTCCCAGTGCCATCGAACAGTAGCATAAATGAGAACTCAATGCTGGTCAGGGAAAATAATTTGCTATTAATCTTGGTTGCCTATCCTCCAGTTTGAGTCTGAAAACATTTTAGCTCAGCAGGTGATGTTGTCAGAGACAGATGAACAAGATTAAAATAAAGTGATGTGGACAAAGCGAACTGTCTCAAAATTAATCATCCTATATTCGGAAACTACTATGATTCCTGCGTTACTGGAAACAGTGCTAGTGGCTTTGTGAACTTAATCTAAGAGAACTAAGAGATAGGTTTTTTGTGATACTGAACTTTGAAAAGAAAAAACAAAAGAAAAGATCATTTATGTGGAACAATTGGTATTATGTTCCTTTTAGAATTCAATTGAATGTTTCAAGCTCTGCTTTATCTCTGAGGAGGTTGTTTACCTGGATAAGTATGTTACCTGGTAACATACATGATATCTAAAGCTAAGAGTGTTATTACTGAATATGAAATTTCCATACTGAACACGGGTCACATGTAAGTCAGATAGCCCAACACAGTGTGCCCAGTCCAACTGTAGGAGCATGAGATAGTGTGAAGGAGAGGAGTGTATATGCATAGGACAGCATTTGCACTGAATGGCATGACTTCTGTCTGTTGCAGACTTTGAACATGGGGTCACATCTACCACCTCAGTTCCTAGTTCCTCTTGTGTCCCCAGAAAAATGAAATCACATCCAGTGGAGGAGTTCAGTCAGGCCTCTATGGGGGTCAATCTACCACTGTTCCTAATCTTCATCTCTTCATATGATATAGAACTTCTAGGATCAGGTGAATCTGTGCCCATTCTGAGCTACTGTGTGCATATTATCAGTGAAAATTTTTCAGTAGCTGTTGGGAGAAATTGGTTTTCCCAGATTTCAGGGGGAAAGGGATGTCTTTCTCTATACATCATGGAAAATATTAGTGGAAAGCTTAGGACATATCTTCACCCATCTTAACTTTATTGTTTACACTACTCAAATGACCTTGCATGCTGCTTCAGATATATGAACCTCTCAACTGCACCTCTGGATTCAACCTTTAGCTTCTAAGAAGCCACTACTTGCAGATATGTGAGGTGCAGAACCTCTAGATCTACCCAGTTATTTGTAAGCAATCGAGGTGGTATTTTGTGGCTACCAGAGTTAGAATCTGACTGCACATCCTGAAAAACTCTGTGCAAATGCAAACGTCTGTCAATATTGGTTTGAGCCTTCCAGCAGAAAGTGGAACTCTTTCAGCATTGTGCACTGATGCTTCTTCTTGTGATAAAATATTTCCCATAGCAAAAGTAAAGTTCTTATGCATTTTCAGATCAAAAGTCTGCGATGTCCTGTTACTGGGAGTTCTTGCAGGTAAAACTTAATGGGATGTGAAATATTATTGAGATTTTCTGTCAACCTAGTGAAGCCTATTTTCTTTTCTGGAGTGTTAATTCAGGGAGAAGTGTAGTAGCTTCATGTGACCCAAAAACTGCATCAAGAGTTGCAGGAATGTGAAGGGCAAAGGATATCCACTTGCTGCTTGGAGAACCTGGAAGAAAACTGTCAAAACTGGCAAAATTCACAAATCATCTAAATGTACTCTGACCACTAAGTTCAGGTGGGATCAGTACCAACTCATCTGGTTGCATGTGGTCTTAGGTATCCAAGGTGCTCTTAATCTATTCATGAAAAAAAAATGTAATATGGGATATTCAATTTCTAACCAAGTTGGCAGAGATATTTCTTCAGATAAATCTGA
This sequence comes from Semnornis frantzii, assembly GCA_013399775.1. Classification (NCBI taxonomy): domain Eukaryota; kingdom Metazoa; phylum Chordata; class Aves; order Piciformes; family Ramphastidae; genus Semnornis; species Semnornis frantzii. Next base: position 1,794 of record VWYK01102951.1, read on the forward strand.
AAATACATGGATATCTATCTGAAGACTAATGGAGGTTTGTGTAAGCAGGCCTACCAATACTGACAACTCTGAAAGTGTCTAGCAAATGTTTTTTTACTGGAGAAACAGGATGTTAATCTCAAAACTAGCACAGATATTTCCTTACATATGACAAATAAGACAATAAGGCTTAGCGGGGCATGAAGTTATAGAGTAATCATATTTGTTGAGATTTATATGGCACAGTAGAATTTAATGGCACGACATTGTGACATGAAGTTGACTGAACACAAGTTACGGTTTATATGTTCATTTCCTATTTTTTTCCCCCTGTGGAGTTAAAATAAAATTAGACTTTTCAAAATTCATATGTTTTATCTCTTTATATGTGTGTTTAAATCTAAATATTTTTGGGTCAGATTCATGCAGTACCAGATTATGGTACCTTTTATGGTAAGTCTGGTATTAGTCCTCAGCAGCAGCAAGTCTTTTGGTAAGCAGTCTTAATCCTCTCCCTGTCACAGGACTGAAGCCAGTACTGCCACTAAAAGAACTGGTCTGTCTGGAATGAAAATCCTGGGCAGAGTATGAGGCTCGGATCTGTAACAACCTACTCCTTCTTGGTAGAAACCCAAAGCGAAAGTTAGGTGACAGTAGCACTGCCTCTACTCCGCTGATGTGAATTTCTGCAGAGGTCCAGAGATGAAAATACAATGTGTACCATCTTTAGTTGAATTTAGTGAATTTATCCCTTTTTATTTTCTTCTCACTTGGAACAAATACTCTGGTGTTTTTTTAACAGAGAGAACTAAGGAGAGAAAATCCACAAGCATCTAATTGTATTGAGATACTTTAGTGTTAAAGCACTAAGTACGCTAAATGCAAGGGTGTGGTGAAATGTGATAAGGGAAAGAGCTTTCTGTTTCCAGCTGCCAAAAAATCCCAGCATAAACCACTTTAATAGCGAAAAAGTTCTTCCTATACATCCTGTTAAAAAGAAAAAAAAATCTATTTCAAACAACAAAAATGCCTGAAAAGCCATAACAGCCTTGTTCCGGGAATAGAAAGACTTAGTTAAATGAAGAGGAAAAAAAAAAAAACAAAACAAAATTAATGTAATATTCAGAGGAGGACTAAAGTATAAATGGCTTAGGTGTAATTATTATGGAGAAATAATTTTGATGAGCTATCAGGCTGGCAGCTGCCGGGATCTGAAAGTCTATTCACTGTGTCTGCAGGCAGTGGAGTCATCAGGTGGCTCTCCTCCCATTAAGTACAGAGAAGAGCTGAGTATCTTCCCTTCCAGAACATCTCAATTCCTCAGAGAAGGAAGAAGGAGGTGGCAGCACAAACAAGGCAGTAGAATCGCCACTCCAAATCTAAAGTGACTTCTTGCCAGATATGTCCTTTCCACCAGAATGACAAACAGAATAAAACTCCTGGTGTGCCACTCGTTTGGGCACAGAGCATGTTATCACAGTCCAGGGATAACACGTTGAACATCAAGGTTCTGTTACTTTGCATGCTACTGCCAACATGTGTAAATGACAATTCAACTTTATAATGCCAAGTGTTAAAGATGTCTTCAAGTGTGTCTGAAAGTTGAATGAGATGGTTTGTCAAATCTACTCATTAACCCAAATATTCCCCTCTTACAGGTTTGGTAAACTATTGAAAAGCCTGAAATATTCTCCCTAGTGCCCATCAGACATGCTCTGAGCCTTCAGTAGAAGAGGTTGGGAGAGCTATGTGAAGACTGGGGTGACTGTTGTGGTAGGCCTAGGCAGGCCAAATTGGGTTTATACCTTTCCTGGCTTGCCCAGGCATGTTTTTCTGCTCTCCCTCCTGCTGTTTTGGGGAGAACAACCCCGGGAAAAGGGACAAAGGGCCTGGAGCCACTAAGTCTGGGGTCTGTGGCCTGCCCAGACCCTGCTGTAAACAAGGTGCACACAGTTGCCTTGTGCAAAGCCCGTGTTCTGCCCAAAGAAGGGTAAAGCAAGCCTATGGTTTCATCTAATATGGGCAAATCTTGAGTAACTACCATTTCATTGGCTGTCCTGTGTCCAAAGGTCCATTGGTCTCGGGCTGTATTGGATAAAAGGGAGATCAGTAGGGAGCACAGACGCCTTTGGTCCTTTGCCATTACAAGGTGTGCCCTGACTGCTGCCTCTTATACCTCCACGCATTTGGCTTGCATAGCCAGCGTGACATCGCAAGACATCCTGCCTATATCTGGAAGCCTTCTGCCCAGATGGAAACCCTGGAGATAACACAGATCGTCCAGAGAGCCAGGAACAGGTCAGAGTCGTCTACCTCCTTTCCCCAGAAGCCCGGGGAGACTCTAAAGCCTCTGACGGCTACCGACAGCAACCCTGCCTTGGGTACTGTCAGATAATAATTCTGTGGGTAAATGCCAAAAGCCTCTTGTAATTATTAATTGCCTTCTACCCTAAGCAGAAAGTTGCTCCTTGTGTCCATCTAGTGAGCAAGCGGTATACTGACCACAAAGCCTTCTCTTCCAGTTTATATCGGGTTTAATTAATGTTTATATTTAATAGTTATTTCCAGATTCTGTTATAGTCTGTACATAGTTTCCATAATGTTGCAAAGAGCCTGTTAATATTATTATTAAATGGTGATTGGGGTGATGTGAGTTCTGAATATTTAATATTAATAAACTGTTAATATTTCTATATATCGTCTCGCATTAATTAATTTCCCCATCCCGTTACAGTGACCAAGTGGTGACTGGGCACCATGGATTTAAGGATGATTTTGAAAGGAAGATAACAATTTCACTGAGTTATTTCAGAGTTCGTAACCCACAGTCAGCTTAGAGATACTTTGGTTTCCTTGACACTGGTTCAGAAATTAATTTTCAGGAAACAAAAACCGGAAAGAATACAGAAAAATAAAGAGATGTTTCTTAGTCTTAGACCTCCTTTTGGAACTATACCATTTTGATTAAAGTGAGATTTACGCAGAAAGAAGAACATCATGGCTTCATTACTCATCTCCTTACTGCTTGTTTATGTAAAGTGAAAGACTATCAGGGAAGATTGACAATATGCTTCTTCATCCCATTCTGGAGTTCTTTGTGGCAGACAATGAAGTACTGGTGAAGCTCTAAGGCTTGAATAAGCAATCTGCATCTGGTCCATTGAACTAAAAAAAAAGAAATATTAATTCATCAGATAGTGTATTAATTTATGTCTAACTGCATATGTTTTCATAGCACAGAAGTGAAATCCTAGGACTTCTTCCATGAGACTGTTCAGCAGCATCTACTAGCTCTTGTTATCACCTTAGAACAAGAAATGCCTAGGGTAAAGAGAGACTGACAAAAGCATCTCCTAGGATGTGTCATCAACCCTTTACAGGTAGTAGAAGGAAATTAATTTTGGTATTCTGCATAAACAAGGGAGGACAGAGACCATTGACCAATCCTGCTCTCATAGATCACAGCTTGAGTACCTAGCAGAATAGAATTATTTTTCTTGTGATTGCTTAAAAATAGACAAATAAACAAACCCCCAAGATTTTATGTAGAGGAATGATTTCAGTTCATGGATGTTGCATTGGGAAATGTCTATAGAGATATACTCACCTTTCTTTACCAAAATAATTGCTTACTGCTTTTTCTGATGCTACATTCCTTAGTTATTTTAAATATTTAAAACTACAGAGCTCTGCGAAAAGTGCTTATAAAATAAGTAAGCTTTGCTGTAAGTTTCTATTGTTGTCTTAAAATTTCCCTCTCAGTTCATATTTGCAGGCATAAAGTACTGCATTTAACAGGAATTTCCAGCATAAGTTCTGGTTTTTTTCAAATGAGCTATATGTTGGGGCTTAATTCTAAAAATAATCATGTGGTAAAACACATTGCCCAGTAGCTATTATTTTTTTGCTTCAAATATGAATTTTCTTTCTGTGAATTTTAAATTGATCCTCTACAGTTATTTGTTAACTTTTGCAATATGATTTTTCTACCTCCTTTTAAATTTACTATGTAAAACCTGAATTAAGCAGTGTGATGATATCCATAACAGTTTTTCACTTGAAATACGCATTCCATATTAAAGGTAAACTTAAAATTACAATAGTTTATTTTGTTCATAATTAACACTTATGGACTACGAAGCATATGACGCAAATCATAGACTGGTATTGTAAAATCAGTCTCTGCCCTAGAAATGAAATGAGATTTTGCAGAAAAATGGTACATAAAATACCTTCTTAAAGTGGATCAGTGTTACAGTTTAGTTCTTTTTAATTAACTATGCAGTTATTGACTTGTTTTAGAAAAGTACCTGGTTTACCTCAATAATGAATATTTGCAAATAAGAAATATTTGCTTCAGGAAAATATCTTTAATGACAAACTCTCTGTCAACTGGACATAGATCCATAATTAATGGAGACGTAGTAAGTATGGTTAGTAGAATCTAAGGAGCTTTTCACCTGTCCAGCTACTAAACCTGACACTTGTTGCCTAAAATCACACAATAAGGATGTATTTATGCAAAAAAAAAAAAAAATCCCACCTTACATGCCTGTGTCATAGCAAGATGAGTATCTTGAGTGTACTGACTACCAGATTTATTCAGCCATCTAAACACGCCTTTTGTTACATCCAAGCTGGTCCAGGGTATTCGAGACACACAGATCCTACCATAAATCTGTACCTTTCTAGAATGGCAGGTAGAGGCCATGGACAATGTCCTAATGAATCTCGAGAAAATGTTTGTATTTAAGCAATTAAACAAAGCCTATCTTAGGCACATGGTTCACAGGTAGAACTAAACGTAGCTGTGTTAACCTTGAACTGACTCCCTAACTTCATCTCTACTTATGACACAGTCCTACTCTTAGAAGGAAGCATTTTTATCTTTTTATTCTCTGAGTCTTATCTTAGAATAGACTAAGTGAAGGAAATTGCTGAAAAATTGAAATAATTATTATATCGGGTTACCTGCAGGCAACCAGATTGCAGAACTGGAATAGAAAAAATGAACCAGTTTTAAAAAGCTAAGTAATGCCTGACAGTGTGTTTTGTATGGAAATTCTGATATCACTGTAAGATGCTTCAGTGGTTCGCTACAGGTTCACTGCAAGTATCATGAACTCTGGGAAGTAAGCCAAAGACTGGATTATGCTTTTGCATGTGTTGGTTCCATTTCTACAAAGGATAAAATCAAGCCTTCAGGAACAAATCATATTTACTTGAATAATACAACATTGAGCGGTTATTACACAATCATTACGCTTTGCTGAATTTTTTTTGGTGTTTCTTTACATCTTGTTTACACTTGAAGGGACCGAAATTGTGGAGACTGGTGAAAACTGATACAAAAACTAAAACCAGAATGGATTCAATAAACTGTCAGCTGTATAGCTGTGAAGTTCAAAGTGACAATCATTGGTATCTTGGGGTGGGATGTGTATGTATGTATGTGTGTATATATAGAGAGAAAGAGAGATAAAAATCTACCTGAAGCATAGGATCAGAAGTGACATAATTGAGATTTTTTTTTTCCCCAGCCAAATATTTTGCATTTAACTATTCATCTTTGTGTGCTAATTCAGAAGCATATGTATGCCTGTGCAAAAGCAGAGGGTTTATAATACCAAAATGTTTCTATAAACTTAGGATAATCAAAGGCCCCAGCTGGTGCTCCTGATATTGACTCTGTAAAGACAGGGTTCTGTTTGTTATTCTTCAGGTTGTTTCACATAATAGTTTTGATGAGATGAGCATAGTTCATAAATCCACTTGGCCAGTACAATGCAGAATCTGCAGTCTGACTCAATTTTATCATATATTTACTATGGAAAATTGTTCACATTTAGAAACTACAGATTCGGTTCATTAATGTTCAAAGCACTGGAATGTTGATTGCAGGTATGGATTTAAATTTGAGCTTTGAACGTGGAATGAAAGTATAATGCATACTCTGTCAAGACAATCTGCTAATGTTAATGTAGGTATGACTGTGCAAAGATAGAAAATACAAGGAAAAACAGGAAATCAATTTGAGCAGTAGTAAAGTCTGTTGTGTGGAAATGGCAGTTAGCAATATGCACAATGTCAGAAATATACATTGCATGCTGCTACTCTGAGCTGCTAAAGATGCGTTTAATTCCACATTTACCACTAAGACAGTTTAGTGTGAGAGTAGTATTGGTCATTTAAGTGGTGGTAATTTTTGCCTTTACTTTTTTGTTGTTGTTATTGTATCATGTGGGTGAATATCAGCATTTAATAGAAAATCTTTCTACCAAGAGGTGGCATCAGCAAAAAAGAGAGAAAAATGAAAGATACCTTTGGGGAATTAAATATGCTACCACAAGATCTTATGCATACTTGTTCTTCAAAACCTAAGAAAATTGCTTTTTCTTAGAGGGTAGAACTTCCACACACCTCTCTCTCCTTTTGTGTATTCCCACTGATTCTTTTCATTGCACATATGCCTATTGCAAGGCTAGGCACAAAGGAGGACACTGTTCAGGTAAACAGAATGTAAGAATGGAGATTAGATGGAGTTTTTGAACATTAAATGGGAAATTTTACTGTTAGAGGTTGCCTAAGTCAGTGCGCTTCACACTACATGTGGATTTCTTTTGTCCCAGTCTGATAGATGTGATGCTACTACAGCTCTCTGTTCCAAGGTTCAATCAATATCAAGGCTGAGCACTTGCCCCAAAAGGCAGGTGCGTATGCACATGTACACCATGCCCTACACAGACTCAGTCAGTCACACTGGCTGACAGAGATTGGTGCCTGCATTGGCACTCACATGAACACATACGGTTCTACATTTTCCCATGCTTGCTTCTTCTAGATCTGCCCAGATCCTTTTCTTGTCTTTGTTCCTTCTCATAAACTTCTCATAGTAAGTTTGCTTAGGAACCATATGTTCTTCCTCTGCATTTTATAACAAGTTTTATACTTCAGCACACAACTGTTCCCTATAAGTGGCATAGTTTTCAGCAGAAATAGTTTCTTTTACTGACGCTTCTTGGTGGGTTTCCCATCATGAGCAAACAGGTTGCTCTCTTCCAATAGCTTTAGGATAGTCAATTCAGTGGGTGCCATTTTCACTAAGGTATACTGATAATCTTCGTGTTTACTGTGACAAGCCTTTAATCACACAATCTAACACTCTTATGTCTACATGTCAATGTGATTGTCTTTCTTCCTTATATTCTCTTGTTTTTCAATCTAAACCAGAGTCTGCATGCAAGTAACTGCAAGGAATATATTCATGCCTGTCAATGTCAAGGTCCAAAGCTGCAAAACTGTTACCTGACATGGCCATTTGATCACCTAAATTATGTTAATGGTTCATCTTTCTTAAGGTAGCAAGAATGTAAGACCTCAGTGGACACAGTTCAACTCCGCTCTCCTCAGCTCAGTTTCTCAGTCAGTGATATTCTCACAGAGATGAATACACAAGAGAATCGAATGTAAATTAAAGCTCTCATTCTTGAGAAATAAACTATTTGCCCGAAAAGCTCTTTGTCCAAGAGAATACTGCATTCCAAAGTCAAATTTCCAATATAATGACTGCGACATACCTGGTACCAGTAGAGGAACTGCACAGGAATAACTGATTTATGAAAATTAAATTTTCTTTGGAAGCATTTTTCTTTCTTAGAAAAGAGTCAGAAGAGTTATTTTGCTCCTGAAACTCTGGTCATGAGGCTTACATTGTAGCACCCAAAAACATACAGAACGTGATGAATTCCGGATTATGCATCTTTCTGTGTAGCAAACCATTTTTTCTTGTTGATTCAAGTATGTTTTATTTTCCTCTTGCATAAAAAACATTGTTGGCTGTTAAGCTCTCTTCTGCAAACAATGTTTGGGAAATATCATTCACTTTTATTTAATTCTTTGAATTTTAATAAGGCATATTGAGCATTAATATTTAAACTCACTTACAAAATTATTTTTTCCATCGTAGTATTTGTTCAGTTTTATGAATTAGTGAAGTGAAAAGCACGATGATGCTACATTCCTAAGAGTCATATTGTGCTATCCATTTTCAAAATTACTTTGGTGAAATTACTGGAATGCGATCCTATCAATGCATTCAGGGGCTTCAGAGACACATGGGAGAAAATAACTTCTTTTTTGATGTTTCTGACTGCATGGAGTTGCAGTTCAGAAGACAGATAAATTATGTGATCCCGTGGCTACTTCTTCTACTTACACGCATTAATGAAAATATCTTAGATACTACCTGAGCCCAGAAATTATTGTTTCCCATGTATCACATCTCATATACTTCCAGATTATTAAATAAATTGCTTCAAGATGTATTTTGTCAGATCGTCCTTAGAAATGCATTTGTTCCTAAGAGGAACATGGTTTTTAAAGACTGTATTCTGCTCATTAAGTTAGAAAGTGAATAAATATTGGTCCTTTTATAATCAACACTGTCATCACAGCATGGTCTATGACAGAAAAACTAGAATCGGAGTTGCTTCTGTGTCTGTCAAAATTAACGTTCTACATCATCGTGAACACATTATGTTGTGATGCTGTCATGTTAACATACTACAAATGATTGTGGAAAATGGACTTTACCACTAATTTACAGTAACACAGGAGCTGCTAAGAAGTTCCTGGAGTTTCCAGTTTCAGCACTGTAGAAGTTGTTGACACTTGCAGCAAAACTGAATGCCAAGCTGAATGCAGAAATATGTATAGTTTTTGCTATGATATCCCTGACAGTGCAACCACAAGTGGCTACTTCTAAATTTTCTACAACCAAAACCCAATAAAAATCAAACTAATAAAAAAATCACAAACGAGCACGCAAAGATGCTTAAGTTTTACCAGGAAAATGAAAAAGCATCCTGTGGAGGTTTAGCAGAAGCCTGTTTTCACTTTCAGAAGAGTTTTGCTATCGACACTTCATTCCTTGTGGCAACAGCTAAATAAGGTGGGCTAATACACCTCTGTTTAAAGTCAAGGTGCTGTTATTTCCATTGAAATAAGAAAGTACATATTAACAAGTAGATTGACCTCCTAACTTTTAAATCATGCCAGTATCCTTAAACTTGATCCATTTGTATGTTCACTTTTACAGCTGTGGACCCAAGGGTAAGGCACTTGGGATATTCAAGCCCCAGTGCAGATTAATTTGAATATTTTTTCATTTCAGCACTTCTATCATTTGCATGAAACTGGTCAGGTATCTTTTTTCCTACTGGCTCCTCTGGGTTACTGCAGCACCTTGCATCATGTATGATATTGAAGGAAAATTGTAAAAGGTTTCGTCTTAGTTTGTGATTTTACAATGATGGATGTTTCTTCATTTTTCCATTTGTTTCTCTTATTGCAGTTTACATTTCCCTCTTGCTATATTCCCCTTTACCTCTTTTTTTTTTTTTTTTAAACTTTGAATCCAGTGACACATTGAGATATTTACACTAGGGTTGTTTTTTTTTTAATATAAGCAAAAGAAAAAAATACCAGAATAACCAAAACACATAATAGAAATGGAAATATTATATGATATTCATTAATCTCAAATCTAAAATACATGTTTCATTGTTTAGTTTTCTAATAAGAAACTACAGAGTACAGTAAGATCAAATATTCCGGTTTGTGTCTCTAAGTAATCTATTTCATTCCAATACATGTAAGCACGGGGTTGGATGATCTCAACAACAAAGTCTATCTGAAGCAAAGTTGCTCCCTGGCTTAAAATTTCTCATGCAAACAAGAAAACTAAATAAAATTCACTCCAGAATTTCATAGTGATACATGACTGAGTGGTAGGAGGAGATGGAGCTATCTACTTCAAACAACAGGAAAAGTTTGAATCAATGCAAGAGTGTACTGGTTTGAGCTAATTGGAATATTTTAACAGAGAAAATTATACTATAGGTTGTGAAGGTAAACAATGGTGATGTCTACTTCACTCATAGGTTTGCAAAGATGTTTAGAAAAGGAACCCAAAACGAAGAAGATAAGAGAGTATCTCGAGCGGGCAGTCTGGGTCACGAGGCAAGCAGTTTCTCGGGTTCTCTAGCAACTCTGGTTTCTCCTCTCTGCTGAATAACTNTTGCTTGTATATTGTGTTGAGCTGTAAATATAGCTTCATCTCTTAACTTCCATCTCCGACTGAGGTCTAGTTTGGGTCATTTCAAAGTGTGGGGGGGCAGGAAACTCCCAAACCGTCACAAAGAGGAATTAGTAGATTATGTCAATTACTTTTAAAATGGATGGAATTCATCAGTGAGAGAGATGTCATCAGGGATATAATGAGTTAACCAGAAAACTGGGAAATTGGCCAGTCATTCCACAAACACTGAAGATTAGTCATCACCATAAAGCCAGCAAAATCATGTATAGGATTAACAGCAGGCATGAATGGAAAGGTTAACAAGTCTGTGTGAGATAAATGTCAATGCTTTCCTGACTTTTCCTCTTCCTGCTGCTTCTCTGCCATTGAACTGCAAATGCCCAGAAATATGACTAATCCAGGATACATCTGATTTAAAATATATTTCTGGATTGTCTTTGTGCCATGTGTATAGTGGATTTAACTGCATCCATAGTGTAGATTTGATATATCTGTTCTCAGTTGTCATTTGTACAAAATTTCCAGATATCTTTAGCTGTATCAGACTCCTGTCAGATTGAAGGATGTCCAAAAAATAGCAAGTGAACAAAGTAGCCAAGTAATTTCCAGCCAAGAGAAGAGGAAAAGCTTTTGGAAAAAAAAAAAAAAAAGAACGTCTGCTGCTTCCTCTATACTATAAATAGGTTTCGAGTGAATTCTCTCTTCCTTGGAACATGCTTTTGTGTTCTAGCCTCCACTTCTTAAAACTTAAAACAAATATTGCACTCTGAATAAGATAAAGCCTATCCTGAGAAAAAATAAGACACATATTGCTGTATTCATGGTCCATACAAATTTCATCTGGCTTTTGAGACTGCCTCCTAGTATCGTAAAATGACTGGCATAAAAACATCTACTCTCTAGGGATTAAATTCCTCTGCCTGTGCAACTCCTGTGTTTGTTTAGATGCAATGCACCCTTCTGTGTGATTACAGAGACACATCCTCCCTGCAAACAACATACTGACCTTTTTATTTATAATGGAAACTCTTTTTGTAATACCTATTAATATCCAAGGGATAGAGAGCTGAACTTCTGAGAGTTTTGAAACATAAAGTAGACCTTTTCAGCTTTCAACTATTATTTGGAATTTATCTCAAGAATAACCCATTTAAAGTGAACGAATCTGATTGTGTCACTATGTTGTTCACCTCCCTAATTCTATTCCATTATTCTCTCACACTTGCTCACTAACTAAGACATTCTTTGTCAAGTTGCTAGGTGTACTGAGAACTGATAATATTTGTATCTATAAAACACTTCCTTTTTTTTCTTTTGTCTGACATAGATCACAGGATTTGTTCACAATTTTCTGAGAGTTGTAAGCTGAAAAATGAAAATAATTCAAAGAGATACACAGACAACTGACATTCACTGTTACTTACTTTATCTTATTAAAGATCTGACTCTTTTGTGATGTTTATTACAGTTGAAATGCAAAATTCAGCCTATTTCTGGAATTCAACCTATTTCTGGAAGTCATTACCAGGGATAGAAACAGGTATAATTTCAGAAGCACAACTATTGACTTGTGATATTAATAAAGACAAGTGTTTTTCCATTTGTTTGCCTATATTAATTTGAAATCTATTTCATGTTCTCTCACTCATCATTACTATTATTTCTACTCTTCATTTATTTCTGTCAATAATATGGTCTCTAGGCACAACCTAGCTCCATTATGAACTCTTTTCTCTGAACCTCTCTCTCCTCGGAATCCCTCACTCTTCCTGAGATGGCAAAGTGCTGACTCTTAAAACAGTGTAACGAAGGGCACTACCTTACTGAATTTGCAGTGAGTAGCACAGAGTGGAATGAACACCATCTCACCACATCTTCTAAAAAACCCTGTAATCAATCAAGCTAGTGATTCAGCCAACGGACTAGTATAAAAGCTTACTGTTTTTGCAACCAGTCCAGCAAGGCACCCATTCCTTTTCCTGACCAAGTTGCTCTGGTTCTTGAACACAGTCAGGTAGCTCTGTTCTCCCAACAGATGCTGATAAATATTTATGTGATGCTGTTATTGAGGATTAACACCCTGCTTTTTGTTCAAATTTTGTTGATTGTCATAACTTGTGTTTGTACCTCTTCCTATATGACATCTTCACCCCTTCACCTTCGCTGAACAGGGAGAGAACAGGACAGCTCTGTACAGTGTACAGCTTGTTCCAAAGTGTGCCTTTTGTTCAAGTCTCCTACACAGCAAGGACTAAGCTAGCAGTGAAACTACTCAGCAGGCAGTGTAGTCAGACAGGAAAAGAGTGTACACTACTGACATTTGACAAATAACATTGCTTATTTATGTATTTATCAAAGGAACAATGCTGATTAGACTCTATTTTCCATGTCTTTTCTTGGTCAGACAAAGCTGATTTCATGTCAGAGCTATACGGTGTGGAAAAGAAAAAGTCTAACAGAATTTATGAGGAAATGCTTCAAACATGAAAAAGGGTATCTGAATGGATTTTCCCTGTCACTGAAGACGTGTTGTAGATTGTTAGCCTA
>VWYK01102961.1:0-53995 GCA_013399775.1 Semnornis frantzii
TGTGAACAATAATTGTGTGTCACCACCTACTGGCAAACCTCTTCGAATGACACTTGTGCTCCACAGCACTCAGGAGCTGCGCTGGTCAGTGTCGGTTTCTTGTTTCTAGACCACACAAACGATGTTTATTCTGTGGGCCTATGTATTTTGCTTTGTATTTGCGTGCGAATAGAGCTGTTAGGAAAGCTATCGGAGGTATTTGTACGGACCTTTAGTCGTGCTATGGCCGCTTTAGATCGAGGGAGAAATAAAGGCCAACAGGGAACCAGTAGTTGGAAACTCTGCAAGTTCCCCTTAATGGCGATTGCAGTGGCTGGTGTGGCCACTTTGAGGGTGAAGAAGTCTCCAGAAGTTTGTGGAAAATGATGAAGCTGGATGAAGAATGTTAGCTAGAAAGGATGCACAGCCTGGGAATGCTGGGAGCTGCCTGGGGCTCAGAGAGAAGGCATCTTCACAGCTTCCCTTGGACAGCTTTCCTCTCTCCTGTTTCAGAATGCTCTATCACTTTTCCCCTGGATCTACAGATGAACGCAAGGATCATTCTCTGGGAGATCCTTGCTGGATTGTTGTCTAGGGATGGGAAATTTTGCCTAGCAGAGTTAGACATCAACGTGTCTTTTAGTGCAGCTCTGAGCTTTGCTGGGCTGTGCAGAAGGCAGAGAACTAAATAAGTGTGAGGCATACAGCTCTGTGACTGAGCCACACTTCACCCTTCCAAGGGAGAACACACCCATCCTTCTGGAATTACTTCCACATTTCATCTTCCCCATCTCTGTGTGCTGCAGTATTTATTGAGGGATGCAAGTGAAGAACCAAGGAGTGATTGCCCTTCTGTACTGCAGCACAAATCTGCCAGTCATGGCTTCAGTCCTTCCCTGTGACATATTCCCTCTCGTGATGCTATTTCCACGCAGCCAAAGCTTTTTAAGGGACCGTGGCAGTGAACAATGTGCAGAAGGAAGGAAAAATAAGGCATGGTGTTGTCATGGCCATCAAATGAAAGCAGCTTCAAAGCCTGAGGCAGCTCAGCTCTCCACGTGAAAAGAGATGAACCTGGGGCTGCACAAAGGAGCTGCCCAAAGCACAGCCCACTACATTTCCATGTGAATCAGCCTTCTGGCCAGAGTAAATCGAAGAGCAACTGAATGCAGATGGCTAATCTGACAAAAACTCTCTCTCTGTGCTGATGTTAACAAGTACTTTTGATTTTCCACTCCCAGCATTGCTATAATACTGCAATTTTATTGTAATTTGCAAAATTGTTGTCATTTTATCCATTTATTTCTATGTATTTTTATATTATGAATCTCTTCCTGTCCTGGCAGGTGGGTTGGACTAGAGGATCTTTTGAGGTCCCTTTCAACCCTTAACATTCTGTGATCTTATTTTTGTTATTGTTAGTTTAAATAGGCAAACCCCAGAGATGCTCCTCTTACAGCTTCACTTTGTAGATGAAAAGACTTGCACAACAAGTAGAAGTCAAAAAGCCAAAAGCAGAAAGACAAAAAGAAAAGAAGAAATATATACACAGGAAGAAGATGGTAACTTAGGAAAAAGAAACTGCAGGATGAAAGGTGACAGGCTGCAGAGAAGAGGAGCTGAGGAAGATGAAGACAAACCATCAGGTAAAAGCCAGAAGCACTGAAAGAGCTGGAAGGTTTACAAACAGGACCAAATTACTGCTGTTCTTTACAAATGGACAAACATCAGTGCTTCAGCAGCCAGATGGCTCAAGGCTGTTCTCATAACTTAAACAGGTTTGGTGTGGCCAGAAGTCAGTGGCAGACTTCCAAAAAAAAAAAAAAAACAAACCCAAACCTCTCCTGAGCTACAGAAAGCACTTGACTTGCTGAGTCAGTGCAGAGGCAGTTCCCCAGAAGAGCGAGGGCGCTGGGCCAACACCAACACATGCCTTGGGATGAGCATGTGATTGCTCATGCCAGTTCGAGTTCCCACAGCAGACTCCCCCAGAATTTTCAGGTTGGTCTAAAGACTTCCAGTGGTGACAGATGTGAAAGGGAAATTATAACTGCTCAGCTGTGGCGTTTTGTGATCGAGGAACTGCCTGGCATGGAGGGCTAGGAGGTTTAACAGCGAGAAGCACAGAATGCCAGCATGATGGGGGTGGAAGGGACCTCTGGAGATCATCTGTTACAACCCCTCTGCTAAAACAGGGTCACACACAGCACATTGCCCAGGGTCACAATGTCTAGGTGGGTTTGGAATCTCTTCTAAGAAGGAGACTCAGCAACTTCTCAGGGCAACCTGGCCCAGTGCTCTATGCCCCTCACAGCAAAGAGCTTTCTCCTCCTCTTCAAAAGGAACCTTACTGCCTCTTATCACTGGGCACCACTGAAAAAATGTCTCCATCCTCTTGACCCTCACCCTTTGGATACTGATCAGCATAGAGAAGATTCCTGCTGCATTTTCACATTCAGCTGACTCTAATAAAGGCAGAACACAGAACTATGCTCTAGCAGGCTACGTGTTGTGAGGGCAGGGATCTGCCTGTAGTCCTCTAGTCTGGCTTCGTCTAGACCACAAAACATCACCTAAATCAGAGACTGTAACCTCAGCCTGAACCAGACCACTTCTAATGTGGATGTATAAAATGTTGATTTAGAGACACTGGGAGAAAGGCAATAACCCTGAGTCCCTGGGGAAGCAGTTAAACAGCAAAAATAACTGGTACTGGGACATTTATGCCTTATTCCCACTCTGCCTACCCAGTCTTTACAAAGAGTAGAGCTTTTTAAGCACAGGCACATGTACGTCAGAACTCAGAGAGAGCTGTGCAGGCTATTTAAGTCCTTTCCAGTGAGGTCTCACTTGTGGATGAGGCACAGGAAGAGAACAGTCACCCCCCCTGCCTGCCCACATAAAGCTCAAATCCTCCCCTTCCTCGGCTCGCTTTCCTGTCTCCTCTCACCCAGCACTGACTCAGGCTGGTCTATGAAGGATGTTGTTGTCTGCAGGACCTCTGCTTCATCTGTAGTAAAGGTTGGAAGGTGTCTAAATGAATGAGGGGGAGAGAAGAACATCTTATTGCTCATGTCCTGGACTGGCATAGTTGGTTGCTGTTCCCTCCTCTGCCTCAGCACTCGCCTGTGGTGACAAACAAGTCCTCTCACCAGGCTCACCCACACACAGTTCCTGTCATTTCCTCATTTTCCAGTTGCCCAACAGAGGGCCTAGAATCTAATTTTCAGAAGTGTTGGGCATACACAAGCATCAGTGAAGTCAGGAAGGTGGTGGCTCAACAAAACAGCTTCTGTATTCTCACAAACAGGAGACACAAGCCTGTAGAACGGAGAGCTCAGAATAACACATGATGAGCATATTCCGTTTAAGTGCCCAGATTCCCTGTGCTCTATCCTGGGAATTAGGGTAGAAAATAAACAAGCAGTTGTTTGCACAGCACTGGGACACTAGAGTGTTACTCAGCAAAGATGGTGACAGCATCACTATTTCCATCCTTAGAGCAGAGTTTGAATAGCAGGACAGGAAATCAGGCATGAAGCTGCTAAGTGAACAGCGGAGATTTGTACAGTCACTGAGCATCAGCCACCCTGTGGGCTGAGGAGGGGACAATGGAAGCAATAAGTTAGAGTGCCCTTAAAAGTCAGGAGCAAACATACATGAGCAGGGAGTCAGAAACAGAGGCAGCTTTCATCCCAGCAGCTTCTCATATTAAATACCTTGCCACGGCACAGCTCCTGTGATGTGATTTCTTCTGTATGCCAGGGGCTGATGCTGAAATTCCTGTTTCCAGAAGCAAACTCCAAAAATGTCTTGTTTACCAAGCCTGGCCGCGTCTCAGCACAGCTCAAGTACTTAAGCTGCTTCGGGGTGGGTTTGCCCTAGAAACACACAAATACTACGTCAGGACGCTTATTGCACCTGGCTCACTCCCTCACAACCACATCAGCTACAGGAACACTTCAACACAAAGATGCCTCATCCAGCACTGGCAGGGTGCCCTCCTCAAGAGTGTGTGCATGTTTCGAGTGACCGCTGCTAATGGCTCATTGTCGAATGGGTGGAGAGTTTCCTAAAGACCAAAAGCACAGCCCCTTTCCAGCTTCAAAGGGGAAGTAGGATTTTTTAGGAAACAGCCAAGCATTATGTTGTTAAGATTTGTGCAGCAGCTGAGACTGATACCGATCAGTAGGTGGCTTCTGTTATGCTCAGAAAATCGGCACAGGGCTAATAAAACAACCACAACCAGAACAAAGGAAAATCACCACACTCTTGCCCCATAGGTATTCTAATTCCAACGAGCCACATCTGATAACTTGGCCATTCGTTCCACGTCTCTCAAACAATAAATACTCTTTTTGCCTCTAGAACTGTTTGTTTGGGCGATGCACCTCACCTCTGACTCCTTTTTTTGCTCCCCAGTCTTGGTGGAGTTCCTAGAAAGATACAGGCAGGCTTTTCTGCTGGCCTCCTCCAAACTCGGGGGCACAGATGTATCTCACTTGTCCCAGGTCCTCAGCGCACGTCACAGAGTGAGTGAGGTGTGTGCGAGGTGTGAGATCTTCCAGGCATTGGTTTCCCAGGGAAGGAAAAACTGGAAGAGGGGAGACTGAAACTGGATGTTAGGAGGAAGTCCTTTACAGTGAGGGTGGTGAGACACTGACACCGGTTGCCCAGGGAGGTTGTGGCTGCTCCCTCCCTGGAGGTGTTCAAGGCCAGGTTGGATGAGGCCTTGAGCAACCTGTTCTAGTGGGAGGTGTCCCTGCCTATGGCAGGGGGTTGGAACTGGATGATCCTTGAGGTCTCTTCTATTCTATGATTCTATTCTATGAAACAAGGCTGTAACAGGAACTGGAATTGCCTTTGGTCTGTGTGATAGAAGGATGAGGACCCTGAGACATGCCACACTGCACAGATGAGACATGACCATTTTCCAGCAGTTGTCTTTATGGTTTGCCACCTTTTCTTCCTGTATTTAAATGGACAGTAATTTTAAGAAAGCTTTCCATTACAACAAGGTTATTTTAAACTTGTCCAAGAGCTGTTCTTCAACAAGAAGAGTGAGCTTCATACTGGTCTTTGAAATCTTTATTCAAATTGTGTTTCCTGATATGCTTAGAGATGAGGAGGATAAAATTCATTTTTGTTACCAAGATAGATCATAGATTCATGGAATGGTTTGTGTTGGAAGGGACCTTAGAGATTGTCTAGTTCCAGCCCTGCTGCCATGGGCAGGGACAGCTCCCACTAGCACAGGTCACTCAAGGCCTTATCCAACCTGGCCTTGAACACTTCCAGGGAGGGAGAATCCATAACCTCCCTGGGCAACCTGTTCCAGTGTCTCCCCACCCTCACTGTAAAGAATTTCTTTCTAATATCCTGTCTAAATCCACCCTCCTCAGTCTGTCCTCCAGATGGACTTGAGGTCAGAGCTACTGCCTGTAAGCTGCATGTTGTTCTTAGATCACTCACTGGTAGCAGTGCACATGCAGTATGCCCAACAAAGAGCAGACTATATGGAGCCAAATGTTTGGGCTAGGACATTATCATAAGGGAATTGAACATATGAAGTTCTATTTCACTTGCACTTACATTAAAAATCACTTTTGGCTACACAGGAAGTTTAGAACTTCAAAAGCTGGAATCACTATTAAACCAGAGCTAGACTCCTCCATCCCTCCTGGCCCAGGAGGCACCTAACACAGGATTTGTGTGAGCTCATACCCTAAGCCCAAATTTGCACTTCCAACAGATTTGATGAGCTGTAGCTGTGTGACTCAGTAGCTGAGGGTTCAGGCACTGGCATGCAGGGATGTGTGACTGACTGTTGGATCCAGAAAGAGGAGCCTTGTGAGCAACCAGAGAGAAGCTGTTCCTCTGTGTTCAGCACTGCTGTGGCTGCTTCCCCAGTCCTGTGCATCCCTGTGGTGCTCAGCAGCAACACTGGGACTGGAGAGGATGAAGACATTTCCAAGGACTGGAAAATATGCACTGCAGCAGAATCTCTGGTTAGCTTAACTGAGGTTAGAATTGCACAGGCAGCTCAAATGATGCAACAGCCTGTAAATGCCAGAAGGAGGAGAATCACCCTTCCCTCTCATTGCTGTTTCTCCTTCCTTCTCCTTTCCCCAGTTTCTAGCTACACCCTCCCTTCCCTTCCTCTGGGCTGGTGCTGATGAGATCCTTTCACTGCTGGTTTGGCTCACTAACCCGGCAGAAAAACATTCATGGGTTTTGGTGGATTTGACTTCTGCTGGAGCAGTTTGTTAAGCAGCCCACAGAAGAGCCTGACAACTCCTGAGACTGGCTGAGGACAAGAAGGAGTGGAGATGGAAGTACCTCTGCTTCCTTGGTGCTGGTGAACTGAGAGCTCTGATTTCTTAGTTAAAGAGAACCTTCAGGGCACTCGGCACATCTAATGACAGAATCATAGAATGGCTTAGGTTGGAAGGGACCACAGAGACCACCTGCAACCTCCACTGCCATGGGCAGGGACACCTCTCATCTAGACTTGGTTGTTCAATGTAATGAAGATTTGACTACCTGAATCCTAGTGAAGAAGGATCTGAAAGACTCAAAATTGATGCTAGCAAATCTCCTGGTATAAATAAGGAAAATGGTGAATAATTATGGTAATTGAGTATGAAAGCCTCTTTCTGAGCTCGTTCTGGGATCTCCCAGTCCCTGGTATGCTTTACATCATGGTTTCCCCAGGGCTGCTTCTCCAGGAGATGCTTTAGATGCATTTAATAGAAGGAGCTGGACCACACAGCAGGTGACCTGCTCACGCCAGGGGCAGGGGAACGCCGTGACTCACCAGTGCCTGCCTGGAGACACAAAACCCAAGGCTCAGACGAGGCAGTTAGCAAATCACGTTTCATTACAAGGGAGATTAACAGAAAACTCTGCTCCAGCCTTCATGAAAACGGCAGCCGCAAACCAGCCCCGGGCGATGCCGAGGCACTACAGGAACGCGGAGCCATCGGAGAAGTAAAGCGACCAGAGGGGAGCGCTGCGGGGAGCGGGGTCGCCACCGTTCGCCTCGCCGCCCCTCGAGCCCGCAATCACCGCTCCCCTCCGGCGGCTTCCCCATCCCCGGCCCCGGCCCGCCCCGGGCCCGNGCCTGGGCCGGCGGCGCTTCCCTCAGGGAGGCAGGAGGGGAGTGGAGGAGAGGGGGCTGCCAGCGCGGCGGGCATGGCGGAGCGGGGAGGGGGCCGGCGAGGGGGCCGGTGCCGGCTGGCTGAGGGCGGCGTTGGTCCCGTTCCTGCCGAGGAGCCGTGTTTCGGTCGGGACCGCGCCTCCCGGGGCGGCTTCTCCCGGAGCCGGCCGCGATGGGGGGCGACGGACGGGACCGGGGTCTCGGCCTGGCCAGGGAGCTTCTCTGTCCGCTGCCAGAGAGAGTAGGGAGCAGATGCACGCCTGTGTCTGTTTCCACATCGCCCCACGGCCGTGGGTGCGTGTGTGTAGGGCTCTGCCGCCCTCTCGTCCAGGCTCTGGAGTCGTTGCGTAAGGAACTTCTCGTCCAGGTCCTGTGAGGGGACTCGGACATTTGTGTGCCTTTGAGAGGAGCCGAACATTGCAGCAGGGATGCAGTGGGTGCGAGCTGCCTTCTGGGCTGAAGGAGCCCCGCTTCGGCCCTGCCGCAGGTCTGAAATGGAGGCAGCAGAGCTCAGTGCATAATGGGAGCAGCTGCTCGGAGGCTCATTAGATCGCTATCAGAGGGGAAATGCCGAATTAGGCCTTGCAGAGCAGTTGCTCAGTACCTGATGTGTCAGCCTGACCTCAAGGAGGTTTTGTTCTGCTGGATCTGCTTTAAAGGTTGTTTTTTTAAGTTCCTAAGTTTCTGACTGCTGGAGGTGGAAGGCAGCGTTTTGCTGCTGGCTTTGCGGGCTGCTGCCACCGCTTCCCGGGTCACAGGCAGAGGCCACTTGTTGGTGGCATTTTTTGTTTCGGTTTGGGCTTTTTCCCCGCCCCGCGGTATCGACTGTGACTGCTTTCAGAGGCAGAGTTACCATAGCAAGGCCAGATCTGGGGTTCAGCTGGCTCCTGTGCTCTTTCAGCTCCACCTTTTCCAACCTGGGCAGTGTATAGAGGTGCCCACCTCTTGCCAGCCGTGCCACCAAGAGCAGGTCATAGAATCATCAGTCAGGGTTGGAAGGGATCACAAGGATCATCAGGTTCCAACCCCCTGCCACCCGCAGGACTTGCTGATGCCAGTGCCAGGCTGCCACGGGTCACCAGGCCACTGGCACTTACCCCTGGCAAACAGGATCTGCTGATGGGCAGGGCTGGGCTGGGCACTGAGGAATGGGCAGAGGTCTGCACTACCAGGTTCTGTGCGTTGCTCCCTGAGGTTATGGTGCTCTCTCCTGCCTCACACTTTGTTTTTCTCTTTTGCTTTCTTGCCTGCTCGTGTTCCCCACAAGATGTGGGGATGCGGGAATTGCAGAATCACAGCATGGAGAGGGCTGGGAGGGATTTCTGAAGATCACAGATCACACGTGTCAGAGGTGGAAGGGACCCAAAGAGATCATGCAGTCCAACCCCCCTGCCAGAGCAGGACCAGACAATCTAGCTAAGGGCACACAGGAACACATCCAGACAGGCCTTGTAAGGCTCCAGAGAAGGAGACTCCACAACCTCTCTGGGCAGCCTGTGCCAGGGCTCTGGGACCCTTCCAGGCAAGAAGTTGTCCCTTGTGTTGAGCAGGAACCTCCTGTGCTGCAGCTTCCATCCATTGCTCCTTGTCCTATCCCAGGGAGCAGTGAGCAGAGCCTGTCCCCCCCTTCCTGACCCCCAGCCCTCAGATATTTATGAACATTGATTAAATCCCCTCTCAGTCTTCTCCAGCCTAAGCAGCCCCAGGTCCCTCAGCCTTTCCTTCTAAGATCATCTAGTCCAACCCTCCTGCTAGAGCAGGATCACCTAATGATCAAGGAAAGTGATTCTGCTGTCACTGTGGATTTTTAAGAGAGAAGGAGCTTATAGTAATTCTTTTTGGTAGCCACTTCCCAATGTCTAAAGCTGTCGCAGCTCCTGCTGAAACTCTTTGTTTACACTACAAATAGCGTTGCACAGAAGGTGCAACATGGGTAAGTTCTTCCTGCAATGAGTTGTGCTCCCTGGCAGTGACAATTGGCATTAAGAGGTCCCATTTTAAACTTAAAGGCAGTGTATTTTGCAGATCTGCTGTAGCCAGTGAGGATTATTTGCTGGAGCTGCCTGTGCATACATTGAGGACAGTGTATGTAAAGTTAGGAGCTCAGTGCCTGCAGTTACAGTGGTGACAGTTATTCTGCCTGGTTAGCTGGAAGACCTAAAATAGTAACTGGTGAGATGATGACAAAGGAGCCAACCAAGCAGCTCCTTGGTAGTGGTGACAAATACTGGGTCATTGGCTTATGTGTCCTTGGTGGGGGTTGTAAAGTGGCAGGATAAGCTGCTGGAGTGTCATCTTGTGTGATCTGAGAGCTCATGTCTGTTTAGCTTTGCTAATGCTTTTCTGAGGAAAGCAGCATGCTCCTCTGGGTAACCTAGAAGAAGGTTGAGGTTGCCTTTCTCTGACAAATGTCACTCGTAGTCAGCTGCAGGGGACAACAGGTTGCCCGGAGAGGTTGTGGATGCCTCTTCCCTGGAGCTGTTCAAGGCCAGGCTGGATGAACCCTTGATCAACCAAGTCTATTTGACAGGTGTTCCTGCCCATAGTGAGGAGGTTGGAGTAGATGATCTCTGAGGTCCCCTCCAGTTGACCTAAGCCATTCTGTGAATTCAGAAAGCTTCCAGGCTTCAACTCCGTTCGGGTTAGTTGGAACAATTAGTCACAAAATGTCAGTGGCCATTAATTATTACCACTTAAGTGGCCATGCATTCATGGTTTGGAGCTCTGTGACATTTAGGGCATGCTCTTCTGAAGTTCTCCTTGTAGTCTGACATGATACTGGAGCTGTTGGGCACTCTGCTGAACAAGTAGAAAGGCTGTGGATGAGCTTGGGGTAATAGGAAGAGACATCTATTGTGTTACTGCAGGATTGCAGTAGGCATCTGGGGGGGGGGTTATATAAAAAAATCAACTCAATATCTGCACTTAAAGAAGCAGCAGCTCAAGGATTTCTGCAGTGGTCACTTTCAGTCTGGAATTCTTGCTAAATTGTTACACAAATAAAGGCTTCTTGTTCTATGGTTGAAAAAATGAATGCCCAAAGCAGAAGCTTTTAATAGAGCTGCCTCATTAACTCTGCTCTCAGTGCCTTGTCGAGTTTGTGGTCTTCTGTTTCTGTCCCTCTTCCCCCTACCCCCACCCCCCCGAATTAAACGTTCCCAGATGTTGGTGTGAAATGTTTTTTATTACGGTTTGGAAAAGTCCAGGTGACCCCAGTGAGAAGGTGAGTGAAGGAGCTCTGGATAGTGAGATTTCCCAAGGGCTCAGGTGCCCTGCTCTGAGCAGAACTGTTTGTCAGTTGGTGCCCAGGGGATCATGTGAAGTGATTTTTTGCTTTGGCTTGGGTTGTTTTCCTTCGTTGCATTACTTCCTGACAAGTTGTCACAGGGCTCTCCCAGCATCACATGAGTGCCAGCATGAAGCTTCTGTGTATTTCGAAACCGACCACTGACTGAATCTTGCTTGCTTATGGGCTCTCGCTGCAGTCAGCCTGTTGGAAATGGACTCAGTTTTCCTGCTAGTCTCTTTAGTGGCTTCTTACTAGAACATCAGGTCTGCTGAAAGTTTTAGAGTCTTTGCATGACAGAGTGAAAGCTTCCACAGTTGTGTGTAAGACACTGGCCCAGCTAGGAGCAGGAACAGGAGGGAAATGATAAGATTTTTCCTCTCAATCCTCATGATAATTGCCTCCTGGCCTCCTAAAGTCTATCTGTGCAATACTTCCTATGAAATGGTTTTCCCTGGCTGAGACCTAAACTTTGACAACACTGAGTGTATTAAACAAAGCCTATTACACAAAGGCTATTACTGATAATGGATTAAGTGGATAGTCTTAATGGAATTTATCTGCAGTGCCAGGTGTCTGTGGTGCTAAGACTTTGCAGAGCTCAAACTCGCAGGTCCTGGATCACATATTGAACATTTTGTCATTTCTTCTGATTTCTAACTTGTAATGCTAAGTAAATATCTCTTGATGTGTCTACTTAGGAGTTTGTTTACTTTCTCCATTAATTTTTTTTTTAAATCTTCCCTCTACCCAGTGAAACTGCATCAAAATGTCTCTCTATCCTTCCCTGGAAGATCTGAAGGTGGACAAAGTTATTCAGGTATGCTGGGCTCTAATAAGATGAGTTTTGCTGATAATAGATGTGCTGATTTTTCTAATCTAGGGGAGGGGAGACTGCTACTGTAGGTCTGAGTTCTTGCTATGCCATCATACTCTGAAAAAAGGAAAGACCATCTTTATTTTGTAGCTTGATATGTTTAATGCTTGTTTTACCAATTTTGGGTATATTTACCTTGTTTTGTATATTCCTTTCTAGTAATTTGTCTTTAATGCATTGGTATGTTTGGGGTTTTGAGGTATAGGTACTTGACCTTAAGTAGGCAAATGTAGTCTGTCTCTGGTTGTACTTCAATCTGATGTGATGAATGAGTATTGACTGAACTAACAGACCTGCAGTGGCTCATTCCTGGTGTCCAAACCTGTGGCAGAAAGCTCTCATGGGCCAGCTGGGCACAAAAAAACCCAACCAAAGAGCACTGACTCCTCTAATGTCATCTAGAGTCAGAGACTTGTCTTCTGGCTAATTCATGGTAGTGAGCAGTTCTCTCAGTACTTCCAAGATGATCATCTTTGTGTAAACCCCTTTTTGTGCAAGAATATTCATATCTTTGTTAGTCAGGATGAGGATGAAAAAAAACCTGTGGAGCAAAGTAATGAAACTCCCTGAAATCTGCCATGAATGGATTTATGAGGAATTCCTTTGCTTTCTTCTGCATTCTACCTTTCATTTCTCCTTCCTAAATTTAGTGGATTCCCCTCCAGTTCAAACAACAGCAAGGAGCTGTGCTGCACTTTTAAGGTGGTTGCTGCCTCTGTCCTTGTCCCTCTCCTTGGAAATCAACCTAATCAGTGCAGTTTGCTTGATTATTAACTCTCCTGTGCTGTCCCAAAGTGGAGTGCCTCAGTCTCAGCTGTGTTTGCATATGTGGGGTGAGGCTTTTGAAGCTGGTGGACACTGTGTTGGGATTGCTCCTTGTCTTCTCCCCACCCCGCTCTCCTTATCTTACCAAAGTCTTTTATCTACAGTTAGGTAATGCTGAAATGGAAAAAAAAATCTAGCCTGAGGCCAAGAATGTGCTCCTCCTTCAGCCTTTGAAGGAGCAGCTGCTGGGTTTATGTATTGTAATTAAAAATGGTAATGTGGCCTTTCTGCCACTTCACTTTGGTGACCACTGAAAGAGAGGAGACGGAAGCAGAGTCTCTCTGTGCTGCATCCTGTAGATCCTAAACCACAGATACCTGTTGGGTCATTTTAGAGCAGAGTCTCTTCTTGTGCATTGTCTTGCCCATACATTCAGGAGGTTTCATGAACCTGTGCAGAAGAGCCTTGTGTTGTGGTGTGTCAGAGAAGAGTGAACTCTATGGAGGTCCCTATAGGGAGCTTCTCAGATGGTTCTTTAAGCTACTTTAATTCTCAGAGTTCAGGTTCCTGCAGTTGGTTCATGCAGGACAGATGCCTGTTCTAAGAGAGTCATTGAATGGTTTGGGTTGGAAGGGACTTTAAAGATCATCTAGTTCCAACCCCCTGCCACAGGCAGGGACACCTAATAGACCAAACTGCTCAAGGCCCCATCTGACCTGGCTTTGAACACCTCCAGGCTTGGAGCCTGGAGTTCTCAAGGCAGCCTGTTCCAGTGCCTGAAGGATGCCCATTCAGTGCCATCCTTGCAGATGTCTGTCCATTCAGAGCTTAAGTGTACCAACTTCTCCTGCTTAGTTGGGATGTCAAGCAGCACAGCCTGTGATAGCCATGTGGGGATGGGAGAAATGGGAGGTAGATCCAAGTGCATTTGGTTCCAGGTCCCTGGTGGGGATCTTTGGGTGTTCTTGTCACCATCAGTGAGGAAGATCCTTCAGCAGTTATGTGACAACCTCTTGCTCCTACCAACCACAGGAGGAACTAGGAGCTAGGTCTACTAAATCCAGTTGTGAGAGGGGAAGTAAACACTGTTGTTACTAAATAAGCATGATTTCAGAAGCCAGCCATTCCATTTCTGACTGGCACATTTGGTAGCAAAGGTTACCTGCCTCTCCCCAAAAGTGCATTCCAGAGGTGCTGTCTTCTTAACCACCTCTGAGAGCACCCTTGGAAAAGGAGGCAGAGTACTGAGAGACAGTTTGTGTCCTCAGCAAGTGAGGGAGACCACAGGGACTGAGAGACTGGTTACAGTAAATACTCTAACCTGCTCTTTTTGTCCAGCCTGGGAGTTGGAGGCTGTTCTAAATACCTCTGATACTGAAAAATGACTCATTTTTACTCTGAAACTTTTTTTTTCTAAGACCAACTTCCTGGAGAACTTCAGTTCCTACAGGACTATGAAATCTTCTATTTTTAAGCATGGTTTCCTTACAGAACACTAAGTAATGTGCCTGTCGTGTTGTGACGCTGTGGATGATTTATGTGTCCTGTTCAGCACAATGTTTCCCTATGCATTTAGTAATTTCCTCCTTACCTTTGGCACTCAGTCTTGTAACAGGCAGTGTTGTTCACTGGTCTCAGTTACCCAAGGCTAAACATGTAGTAACTGAGAAGGAAAGTGGCTGATTTTAATATGGTCTTATGTATTTCCCCCTGTTCTCAGCAGTGGTGAGGCCACTCCTTGAGTACTGGTTCAGTTTTGGGCCTCTCACTACAAGGACATTGAAGTGCTGGAGTGTATCCAGAGAAGGACAACTAAGCTGTCCAAGGGTCTAGAGCACAGGTCTTGTGAGGAACAGTTGAGGGAACTGGAGCTGTTTAGTCTGGGGAAAGGAGGCCGAGGAGAGACCTCCTTCCTGAAAGAGGTTGGAGTGAAATGGGGATCAGTCTCTTCTGCCTGGTGACAAGTGAAAGGAGAAGAGAAACTGGCCTCAAGTTGCACCAGGAGAAAGTTAGATTGGATATTAGAAAAAAGCCTCTTCACTGAAAGGGTTTTCAAACACCCTTGCTTGAGTCACCATCCCTGGAGGTGTTTAAAAGATGTGGTGCTGAGGGCCATGGTTTAGCACCAGACTTGGTTAGATAGTGGTTGGACTTGATCTTAAAGGTCTTTTCACATCACAATCATTCTGTATTGTGAGGCAATTAGCATTGTAGAAATTAAGTTGTAGAAAAATCATCTGAGAAGGTCCTTTTCTTTCACAAGGCAGTAAGCCAACAGCATTGGATTGTGTGGTGCTTGCAGCCTGTGAGGGGCTGTGGTGGGACTCTTAAATAACATCTGTAAAAGGTGAAGATGTTAAACTGCTGCTATCCCCCTGAAAAAAAGTAGCTATAAAACACTCTGGCAGAGGTCATACTTTAAAACCTAGTTACAAAGCTCTGTCAGCCAGGCTTAATGACAAAACCAGAGCAGGTTAACACTAAAACCTTTCTGCATCCTGGCTGGAGCCTTGGCTCTGAGGAAGGTATAGGTTGATCTGCCAGAGTAGTTTGGTGGTACTGCAGCATGTTGTGTTGAGGTTATTGATGTCAGAGGAACAGAGACTGCCTTCAAAGCTTCAACATGAAGAGTAACTTGGGTGTATGAGGGAAAATACTGAGTCCCTTGCCTGGATGATAAAGATTCCATCATGTTGTTGTACAAGATAACCTGTGTGAGTTTCTTTGCTTTTAGGCTCAGACTGCCTTTTCTTCAAATCCAGCTAATCCAGCAATCTTGTCTGAAGCCTCTGCTCCTATTCCTCATGATGGAGGTAAGCTCATGTGCTCATGTGAGTGTCCTCACCTTGTGAAATCCTAAAGCTAGCAGCAGTGCAGTCAAAAATAGGCAGCAGTCTGTAACCCTGTTTATGAAGGGCGAGACCATGGCTTCTTGGAAATGCCAACACCCACCTGGGGAAGGTGCTGCAGGCCTCCAAACCCAGTGTTTGCTTAGCACAGGAAGTCCTGGCAAACACTACCCCTTCTCTTTTTGAAGCCCTCTCCAAGTCAGCCTAAAATACCAAGACTTGCTGACCATTTGAACTCTCTCTTACCTCAACCATTTGATGGTCCTTATTTATCACCTGTGTATTTGGAAGCTTTAGAGGGCAGCATGACTCTGACTGCCTTTCCATAGGAGCTTGCTTAGGGACAGACAAACAGAGAAGTGCCCAGAAAGGTGGAACTTAATCTTGTCTTGCTATCAACCTGAAGTTTCCAGCAGATTTTGGGATTAGAAGTCTGGTAGGGAATCAGTCAGGCCTAAGCCTCCATGACTTGTACCCATTTCTCTTCCTCTTCTCCCATGCACATGTAGCTCCATGCAGCACAGGCATGTTTGAGGTCAGGACTCTGGGTTTGTAAGTTCTGCTTGGTCTAAAAGGCCCAAAGCCTCTAATCCACATGTCTAGCAGCAAGAAAAGCTGTCAGAAATGCTGGTGGATCAGACATTAAAGCTTGGTGGGTGTAACTGTCTCCAGTTCTCCTCTTGCTGCTGTTGTGTCTAAGGTGACTATAGGCAGGAGCTGTGTCACCAGAGGCCTGCCCCTTTCTGGAAGAGACACTTACCTGGCCTACCTTCACCAGGCTGGATATGAGTTTGCTTCAGCAGTCCCCTCTGGGCAGTGTTCTTTCTGCTGTCCAGAGTTTGAATTCTGCAGTTTTTATGCCTGCTGGCCAGATGTCAGGACTTTGACATCAGCTTGTGTGTGAGTTGCTCAGGAGCTTGTGTGGCTGAAGAGGGATTGATCACTAAATACATCACAGACCAAGGCAGGTCTGCACCATCCACAGGGTGTGCCAAATGCTCCTGGCAATCCCTCTGGCCTGGCAGAGGCAGAACATACAACATCAAGTGCTTTCAGATGTGCTCTGCTGTGTGGAGAGCTCTGTTTTGAAAGAGAATGTAATATTGGCAGCAAAGATGCATCTTGTGTTGTCTTCAGTGAAGAACAAAAGAGAAAAGTGGAGTAGCTGCAGAAGTCTTGTGCAGTATTGTTTGTGTATAATGCTAGGGGCTTGAAAATGCAAGCAAAAAATAGAATAAATATTAATTAAAAGCCTATTAATCAATGCTGGTGAAGCTCTAAGCTGATAGATCAGTCTGGAAATAAGATTAGACAGCTGCCATGTGAAGCAGCTTGCAAACATGGGCACCAAAAGTCCTGGGAGCAAGAAGTCTCTTGTTTATACTGGAATTCATCTCTCAGTGACCTTTGGTCTCCTTCCCAGCAAAGTTACTTTCTGTTCCTGGTGAGCTGTGGATTCCTGTAGCACTGGTTTTACACTTTTACCCATAACTGGACACTGGCTCTGTGAACTGGGGAGCCTGTGGCTTCCAGAGCTGTGCCCTGCAGCACCTCACTCTGAGCAGCCTTTTCTGTGCCCACTGGAGTGGTGAGAAGAGTGAATGGACTCTTGAGAGTTCCCATAACCTTCACAACTGCCACGTGTTAAATGGCAGCAGTTCATTAGCTGTGGAATGTCAAGGGCAGCATCAAGCTTGTTTCCAGAGTGGTTCAGCTCCAAGTCTGGCAAGTGTCATAGCTTCCTTTCCTCCCATTCCTGCACCCTGCTCCTCTCTGCTGTAGAGGAGTCCCCTGCTGTTCTGTGAAGGCTCTGTGTGTTCTGTCTTGTTGAGGAGCACTTCATTGTGAGGCTGTGGGAAAATGACAGCTCCTTTCCTAGCTGTTAAGGAGACTGCACTCTGGGCCTTGCAGGCAGGAGGCTGTCTTCTGCAGAAACTCTGTCATGCCTGCCATCTGGAATGTGCTTGGCATGGGTGCCTCTTGCAATTGCTGTCTTGCAGAAGTGGAAGGGCACAGTATCTGTTCTCCAGCATACCTGTTTGGAGGTGGGAGGCAGAGTAATTCCCCAGTAAGTGCCCCAAAGCTTTGGAGCAAGAGCACATCTTCATGGACTGCAGCACAGTGTTGGGTTTGGAACTTTGTACCCTGGGTCTGATGTTTGTGCTGAAAAGGATGGATGGGGTAAGTGAAACTGAAAGTTGTCTGGAAACTCTGCATGTCAGGAATGCTGCTGGTCTGGTTGCTTCTCTGTGTAACAGTGCTGATGCCAGGGGCTCTTCTGCTGTAATTTACACATGAAATGCATTGCAGCAGCAGCAGAGCTGTTGAAGTAACTACATGTCAGGCAGTGACTGCTCCTTCTGTTAACCCAGCCACTGTAGTGATGGAGGCTGTTTTTGTTTTTGTCCTACAGGCTTGTACCCTAGACTGTATCCAGAACTCACTCAGTACATGGGCCTGAGCCTCAACGAGGAGGAGGTGCAGAGAAACATGACAGTAGCAGCACCTGCTCAGCCACAGGGTGTAGGTACCAGTCAAATGTTTTAGGAAGCAAAAATACAAAACCTTAATGTGGTTGCCATTCCAGAGAGTTTGCCTTGAGTACCATACTTGACTAATTAATTAACTGTTTAAAATAGCAGTGTCTGTTTTAATCTGGTCTTAAACTGAGCACTGAGGAGGCCATGAAGGTGATCAGAGGGCTGGAGCACCTCTCCCATGAAGAAAGGCAGAGAGTTGGGATTGTTCAGCCTGGAGAAGAGAAGGCTCTGGGGATACCCCAGAGTGACCTTCCAGTATTTGAAAGGGGCTAGAGGAGAGCAGGGAGGGACATTTTACAAAGGCATGGAGTGACAGGTCAAAGAGTAATGGCCTCACAGCAGAAGAAACTGGGTTTAGATTGGACATTGGGAGGAAATTCTGCCCCATGAGGCTGGTGAGGCCCTGGAACAGATTGCCCAGAGAAGGTGTGGAAGCTTCAACCCTTGAAGTGTTCACAGCCAGGTTGGATAGGGGCCTGAGCAACATGTTCTAGTAGGAAGTGTCCTTGCCTATGACAGGGGGTTGGGACTAGATGTTCCCTCCAAGCCAAAGCACTGTGTGATTTCCAGTGCTGGGGGTGGGACGGTCGGTGGTGGTGTGACTTAACTTGGGGTTTGCTTGAATATCATTTCATATAAACTGACCTACAGCTCTTTGCCAAAGTTGAAACCAAGCTGTCTGGTTGTTTTGTTTTAATCAGCAACTGGTAACACGACCTTCTGCTAATTACATGGTAGCTCCAGTGACTGGGAACGACCTGGGGGTGCGCAGAGCAGAGATTAAGCAGGGCATCCGCGAAAGCATTCTCTGCAAGGACCAGGACGGCAAAATCGGCCTTCGCCTCAAGTCTGTTGACAATGTAAGCACCAAAGACTGCTCTTCCCTGTAGAGACACAGCCACAGGTTGGAAGAGACTTCAAAGGTCAGGCCAACCCTGGAACCAGCACTGAAGGAGGATCAGAGGGCTGCAGCAGCTCTGCTCTGAGGACAGGCTGAGAGAGTTGGGGCTCTGCAGCCTGGAGAAGAGAAGGCTTCAAGGAGACCTTGGAGTGGCCTTGCAGGATCTGAAGGGGGCTACAGGAGGGCTGGGGAGGGACTTTTGACAAGGTCTTGGAATGACAGGACAAGGGGCAATGGGTTTGAATTGTCAGAGGGGAGATTGAAACTGGATGTTAGAAAAATTCTTTGCAGTGAGGGTGGTGAGACACTGGCACAGGTTGCCCAGGAAGGCTGTGGAGCACAGAAGCACCCATCTTCAATCACATTGGGTGCTTCTGTGCTCCACAACCTCCCTGGAGGTGTTCAAGGCCAGGTTGGATGAGGCCTTCAGCAACCTGTTCTAATGGAAGGTGTCCCTGTCTATAGTGGGGGGCTGGAACTGGCTGAGCTTTGAGGTCCCTTCTAACCTAAAGCATTCCATGATTCTGACACAAAACCATGTCCCTAAAGGCCTCGTCCACAGGCTGCTTAAACACCTCTGAGGACAGTGACTCCAGCACTGCCCTGGGCAGACTGTTCCAATGTCTGAGCAGGACTCTCTGTTCTGTCACTGGTGTTTGTATTTAAGGCAGAACTTGCTCTAATTCACTCTTTCTTTGCCTTTTTCCTTTCCTGCAGGGTATATTTGTCCAGTTAGTTCAGGCAAACTCTCCAGCATCCCTGGCTGGGCTGCGGTTTGGGGACCAGGTTCTGCAGATCAATGGTGAGAACTGTGCTGGCTGGAGTTCTGACAAAGCACACAAAGTTCTGAAGCAGGCTTCTGGAGAAAGGATTTCCATGATTATTCGGGACAGGTACAGCCACTGCAGCTATGGATTGTCACTGCCATCTCAAGGGCAATTCTTTGGGGGGTGGGGGTTGGGTCTCCTCTGCTTGCAAGGTGCAAGTACTCCTTGGAAGTCCAAGCTGCAGGAATGCTGTGTGGTTTCTCTGTGGCTCAGCAGGCTGAGCAGCTGGCTTTGCATTTTGCAATGTCTTTCAGGCCTTTCGAACGCATCATCACCATGCACAAGGACAGCACAGGGCACGTTGGCTTCATATTCAAGAATGGGAAAATAACCTCCATAGTGAAAGACAGCTCAGCTGCACGAAATGGGCTCCTGACAGAGCACAACATCTGTGAAATTAATGGGCAGAATGTCATTGGATTGAAGGTAAAATAAGGGGTCTGTGGTGGCTGTGGCTAGCTGGGAGCTTCCTGTGCAGAAAGGAGCAAGGATTGTGATGTGTACTTAACAGTCATAAAATAAGAAAGTAAATCATGGGAGGTAACTTGCCTGGAGAGAAAGGGATGTTCTGAGGTTTCTTTGCAAGTTCTCCATCTGCAGGCAGGCCAGCTCACAGAATCATAGAAGAGTAAGGTTGGAAGGGACCTCAAGGATCACCCAGTTCCAACCCCCTGCTATAGGCAGGGTCATTCTCTTCCTCTGCCTCTACCTGCCTGGGCTGACCATCAGTTTTTATATTTGGTCTGACTTTGCTGGCAAAACAAAAAGAGAAGGCTTCCTCCTACCAGCCTGTGCCAAATTCCAGTAGGAATTCTGGGTACAACATCCCTTCTCTAGTCTGTTTGTGCAAGATACCCCATCTGTGCCTAATCCCAGCCTGGTGGGGATTGGAAGGGGCCTCTGGAAATCATCCAGTCCAAGCCCCCTGCTAAAGCAGGATCAGCCACAGCAGCTTGCCCAGGATCACAATAGCCAGGGGGGTTTGGAATCTCTCTGCAGAAGGAGACTCCACCAACCACTCTGGGCAGTCTGCTCCAGCACCCTCACACCAGAGAATTTTCTCCTGCTGTTCAGATGGAACCTCCTAGGTTCCAGTTTGTGCCCACTCCCCCTCATCCTCTCGCTGTATACCACTGGAAAGCATCTGGCCCCATCATCATCATCTCCATTGATAAGCTTGGAGAAAATCCCATCTCAGGCTGCTCTTCTCTAGGCTTAGGAGCCCCTGGGCTCTCAGCCTTTCCTCCTCACAGAGATGCTCCAGGCCCCTCATCTGTGCAGCCTCCCCTGACCTTTCTCCAGTAGTTCCCTGTCTCCTGTGGTAGTGTAGGTTCAGCAATTTGCCCTGCAGGTTCAGTACTCAGTAAGGAGCTGAGGAACTCTTAAGCCACATGAAATATCTGGAAAAAGCTGTTGAGCTGCTGCTTTACAGTCAGCTGCAGGCCTGGTACTCACATGGCTTCTGCTTTAATAACAGGACCCCCAGATTGCAGACATCTTGGCAACATCTGGGAGCGTGGTGACCATTACCATCATGCCTTCCAGCATCTATGAGTACATCATCAAGAGGTATGTGATCAGCTGTTGTCACCAAGCTGACAGTGACTGTTTTCTGCAGGTGAAATCATGTCCTCATGGGCAGACCTGAGGACAAACTTCACATGAAGGCAGGCCAGGGGTGTGTGGGGGTCTGAACATCTGCTTCATCTGATGTTTTAGTCAAACCAGTGTGGTTTGGTTCTGGTCCTAAGCTGTTCCTGTGTTAGTGATGCTCCCTTGTCTCCCCTTCTCTTGAAAAAATCTTTCTCAGCAGAGTTTACCAAACTTGAGTTGCTCCATGTACAACGAGAAGTATTTGTGACCTTGCACTGGAAACAACATTTTAGTTACAGCTAATTCTAGAGACACAAACATGATTCTGGGCAGGGTGGAGTTGTTTGCTGAGCCTTTGGCAGCAAAGGCTTTCTGCAGTCAAATCTCTCCTGTTGAAAATGGTTTTGAAGTTGCTAGAAATTCCTAATGCTTCAGGCCTGAGTCTCCTCTGTGCTGTGCTCATTTACTTTTGAGTCTGATAGCACCTTTGCCCTCACACCTGTGCCACCAGGCTGCTTGTGCCCTGAGAGATGCTGGTAGCACAGCTCAGTGACTGATGAATAGGCAGGTGGAGGATCCTGGGCCTCCCTCTGTGTGCAGTTCACTGCAGCAAACACATGTTCTGATGTCTGCTGTGGTGTGTAAAAGGCCAGCTGCCCTGCTGTTGAGACAGCCATCAGGAGCTGCAGTGGTCTCCTGGAGCTGTCTCCCCAGACTGAATGTCTTTTCCTTTCCTTTAGGATGGCAACCAGCATTATGAAAAGCCTGATGGATCACTCTGTTCCTGAAGTCTAAGCTTGCCTCCTGTCTCTGTGTACCTGTACATAACAATGATGATTCCACTCAACTCGGGCTGCTCTACTCAGTGATTTCTTTCTTCTGCACAGGAGCCTCTCTGGAGGCTTGGAGAAGATTATGCTGCATCAAGCACTTGCATCTCTAATGGCTGGGAATGTTACAGTTCAACATATCTCCTTTATCCACAAACTGTACAACTTGTAGCCTTCTATGCTTAAGAAATGTGAAATTCCACTTGTGTTACAACCTCTTCCCCTAGGCTTTAGGTTACTCCTCTAAGCCATTGCAGCTGAAGGAACCAGGCATCACTTGCAGAGTTCCCTGCTGTGGCCTAGGACAATGCTGTGCTTTCTGTTTTTAAGACAGATGAGTCTTTTTACTGCTTTCTGTTTGCAAGAGTAGATTAGGAATAGCCTTAGGAGTATGACCAGTACTAGTTAGTTAGGGTTCTTTTGTTCTAGTAACTACTGTTTACACAAGAATGCCAGCTGAGCTGCATAGAGCTGAGGCATTGTTCAGCAAGTAGGAAATACAAGTAAGTAGTGTACAGATACTCCAATCTTTTTATTCCTTGTTATACAAATTGTAACTAATGCTTCTCTCTCGCCTTAACCATGTTCTTAAGGAGTCAGAAATAACCAAATAAATGACTGAACCTTTAGCCCCTGTGGTGTGTGCATAGATGAGCTAAGACAGGCCTGGGTTGCTGAGGTCAGTGGGAACTGAGCTAGGAAATGGTTTTAAACAGCTTTCTCCATCAGCCTGCTGCCTGTGGTGTGGAGGTGTTTACAGAGTAGATGCAGGACACTCTAGACAGGATGTGTTAACTCTTTGATGCCTGCAGCTTACCTGGTGGCAGAGCAGCTGCTCAGCAAGATGCTCTGGGCACAGAGGTGTGATTTCATTTTAAAGCTGCTTGCTGGGTCTGAGTGGAAAGGAGTTAACTTTCCCTGAAGGAGCTGCTGCCTTTGAGACTTGTGACTAAAGCAGCACTGATTACACCCCATGGTTATGTCACTGCTCAGCAGCCTTTGCACAGGCTCAGAGCCTTTTCTGCTGCCCAGAGGACAATGGCACAGTGTTTGACATCAGGCTCAGCAGCACTTGGGAGGTTCTCTCCAAGGCAGCTGTTGGTTGGAGCCTGGCTGGGCATCAGGCTGCTGGTGGGATGTGGTGAGTACCTTTTTGCATCACTTTTTCCCTCCCTTCACTCACTGAACTCTATCACAATCCACACATGCTGCTGCTCCTTCCCTTCTGCTTCTCTTACCCACCCTGCTGGGGGGTGGCTGAGTGAGAAACTCAGTGGCCCAGCTGCTGGATGGGGCCAACCCACCACACTTTTAAGTAAAGTGAGCTGAAGCTAAGTTAGTTGAGTACCAGTTTTGGTGAGTGATTTCCCTTTGCTTTCAGTGCTCTCTTCCAGGTTTCAGCTCTGAAATCTGGGGTTACTGAAGTGCTGCTGAACCATCTGCTCCTTAGGCAGAAACTGGTTGGCTGCAGAGATCAGCACTTCAGTACCACCTTCTCTGGGGGTCCAGGCATTTCCTAGTTGAGCAAAGCAGCTTGCCAAGGAACAGTTTTCCTCACAGTTGGTGGTAGCCTTAAGTCAAAAAAAAAGAAATTTTAAGTCTATAGGTATTATTTGTTGTAAGATGGTTTGGGGGTTCTTTCCAGCTGTTCTTTCAGAACTACTGGATCCAAAACAGGTCTGGGGATGGTATTTTATTTACTTACCTGTCCACTGAAATGAAGTAATACTTCAAAAGATGACTGTTAAGAGCTCACAGGGCACAGCTTGGTGCTCTGCCACGAGGAGTCTCATGTGCCAGGCCCTTAATTAGCATGTATGGCTTGTTGCAGCTTCTCCAGTTTGTAGGGAAAGTAGCAATAGGGGCAGGGTTGGGAGCATCAGCTGTGGGGCAGAGCTGCCCTTCCTGGGGGTGCTGCTTAGCAGGGAGCTGTGCCTGTGGAGTCAGTCCTGGAGCTTCCTGTCTCTCAAATTTGTCAGTGCTGGTTACTAAGTGAAACTCATTGCACCACTTGAGGCTGTAGTGGTGATGACATTCATCCCCGGAGCCATTCCCATTGGAGTCTGTGGTTGCTGTTCCTGTAGCTGTGGCAAGCACTCATTGGTGGCTGCAGTGGTTTAGGGTTCAGCCCTATGGGCACAGGACCTGTAGCAGTCCTCTCATATGTCTTCACTGGGAAGGAGGCACAAACATGGCATGGGATGTGGCACTAAGCTGCAGGCATCCTTCAGGACTGGAGAATGCAAATGCTGCTTCTCTGGCACCAGTCCAAGCACCAAGCTGTGATGCATTCTATGCAAACCAAACAATGACTGCAAGTTAAGAGCTCTTTAATTACAGAAAAATAGGTCTTTAATTTAATCTCAGATATCCTTTTAGACAAGCATTTTCAGTATGACAGTCCATGAAAAACAAATGCACACACTCTGGAAGTTAAGAGCCCTCAGTCGAAGTCACCATACTGTAGAAAGCTGTACTTGGACAGAGCTTCCTGCCTGGTTGAACTTCAGCAGCCATCATTGCACACAGTTCAGTTCCTTTAAAAGGTTTGGTTTAAAATAGAAGAGTTCATTTAAAGGTCTGGAGGGAAAGGCACTTCAGTACTGCAGCTTCCAGAACATGATTTGTTTGTCTTCCCCTCCTGTAATAACACTGTTGCATTGTTCATTCATCCACATGGACACGACAGCACCTGGGGCAAGACAAACCCAACCCAACAAGTCAGTCCTAATGCAAACAGCACTGGCACCCACGAGTCATGGATTCAGAGAATATCAGGTTGGAAAGAACCTCAAGGACTATTTAGTGCATGGAATGGACCAGATGATCCTCAAGGATTCTTTAGTGTATGGAATGGACCAGATGATCCTGAACTCTTAAAAAGCTGTTTGAGATGACACTGACAACACACAGGCTCAGAATGGGAGGCTTTTAGTTGGCTGCTCTTATTCACAGCAACCATCTCCCTTAACTGACTTTGAGTACTCGAGGGATGGCAGATGGCAACACTGTCAAAAGGGTCAATCTCCAGAAGGGAGATTTTTCACTCTGCCTTTTGCACTTCACAGGAACAGCATTTTCATTTCAACTCCTGAGAGAAAACTGATACTTCAGAATCAGACAGGCAGAGTTCCTCCCTTGTACTATCAACCAGGATGTGCACTGAAGGTTATACAGATGTAGTTCCCCACCCAAAGCAAACAATTTCTCTAGTGATTTTTCACTTCATTTGTTGTGAGGCTCAGTCTGGATGGACTTTGACACTGCACTGCACTTCACTAGGGCTATGAAGTAGAAAAAGGTTGACTTTGGTGATGATGTGAGGAAGAAAAAACTCATTTACTTTTGGTCAGCCTTGCAGACAACAAAATTTCTCCTTGCTGGAAGGCTCATGTGGCCCTGCTTTTAGTTCTAAGAGATCCCACTGCTGTCAAGAACCACCTTCCATTCAGTCAGCCTAGGAATAGCTCAGCCATACCTGCATGTCCTTTGATGCGTTCCATAACCTTTCCTCCAAGAAGGTCCCAGATCAGCAGCTCCCCAGACTGGCTTCCTGACAAGATGGTATTGCCATCCCATTTGAAGCACCTGCAAGGGAGTCAAAATCAGTTCACTCAAGTGTTTGTATCATGAGAGCTGAGCATTTCCAAACCAAGCCTGAAAGAACTGACAATAGAGATATAAAATGGAAAGAAATTCTTCCCTTCAGCACAGCCAAAATGCACACAGCAGGGCAGAACCTCAGCCCTTGCACTTTGTGGAGAAGTCTAATTGTAGGTGGTGGCAGAATGGGAAGGGCAGTGGTGCTGGCTACTTGTTCTGAGTTACTTCTCAGTCAACTAAGTTTGCCACACAGCTTCACCATCTCTCTGCTAGAATCATGGAATGTTTTTTAGGCTGGAAAAGACTTTTCAGATCATTAAGTCCAACCATGAACCCAGCACTGCCAGGTCACCACTAAGCCATGCCTGGCAGCACCACATCTACACAGCAGGGATGGGGACTCAATCACTGCCCTGGGCAGCCTGGTCCAGGGTTAGTTCCCTTTTGGGAAATAAATTGTTCCCAACCTAAACCTTCCTTTTCCTCTTGCCACCCCTCAGCCTCCTCTTCTCCAGACTAAATAGCCCCAGTTCCCTTAGCTGCTCCTCACCAGACCTGTTCTCCAGACCCTTCACCAGCTTTGCTGCCCTTCTCTAGACCCACTCCAACACTTCCATGTCCTTCTTGTAGTGTCCCCCTTGTAGCAAGTTCTCAGAGTTACCTCTGTGGCTCATCAGTGGTTACAGAAGATATGAGCATTCCAGTTTGTACATCTATTACTTTAAAACAAGAGTCCTCTCCTGTGCTGAGTAGATGTCTGCTGTCTGTCCAAAAGAAAGCAGCAAAAGAAATGACAAAAAGGCACATTTAGACATTCAGTTCAAGTTCCCAAAGCTCTCTCTGATAGAAGCATGTTGGATGTGACATTGCCTGACCTACTTAAAGATAATTTCCTGTAAATGGAGCCTGCAAGCAAGCAATGATAAAGTCTAGGTCACAGGGCTGCAGCCTAGCATGGCCTTGTGTGCAGCTAATAAATTCCTTGTAGTGGAGACCCCTGCCAAGCCAAACCACCTCACCATTCCCTTGAAGGAGAACTCCCACACCAAGGTCCTATGCCATCAGGCCAGAAATGATTCCCATATTAACAAAGTGAAATCCAACCTACCAGGACTAAAAGCAGCATCAAAGACAGTCCCAGAATGACAGGGCAACTGGTGCAACACTGTTGCTGCAGCCACATCCCAGACACTGATGGTGCCCTCTTTGGTTCCAGAAGCCAGTAAAGTATTTGCAGCATTCAGGTCGATTGTGTTCACCTAGGAGGTTCAAGAGCCCCTGTGAGACATCTTGAGGCAGGTTTTAAACACACACACACACAAAAAACCTTTTACATTTAGCTCTGCAACATCCTTGATCAAGTGTAATTATTACAAATCCTGCCTATGAAGAAGAAAAGGTCCCTTTGGGGTTTGGAAATGCTTTTTTCTTTGCAGAAATGCAAATCAACATTTCAGACTACAGTCAGCACTACCTAAATGTAAGACTGCATTCCTTAAGGGTAAAATTCTTTACAGAGCTTCTTAGTCATCAGTTGTTGCCAGTTCTCCTGGGGACAGTTCTTACATGTTAGCAGAACAGGCTTTTAACAGAATGCTTACTGAAAAAGTTAAGAAGGCTTAAAACACTAATTCTAACTAGTTGGGGTTGGACTCTCCAGAGGTCCCTTCCAATCCCTAACATCCTGTGACCCTGTGACATGAAAGGCTATGACCAAAGGTGGGCAGCTCCACACTTCTGGTTCAGAGCACACAATGCAATGCATTAAGATAGTTTCCAGTATGGTAAACAGCTTAAATTCTGTTTCATTTGCTTGCATTTGGCTAAGATAATAATACCAGGAAGCTGTAACAATGAAAATACTTGAGAACTGTGGCTCTGTTTTCCAAAACAAAGCAGCTCACAAAGCACCCCTGGTGCCCAGGAACTTGAGGCATACAAGCTGAGCAAGAGAAATGAAGGAGCCTCTGTTCACGTTGGTGCACCAGACTCAGGAGGGGACCTCTCAGCCAGGGAGGCAGGGGACAAATCTCACAAAAAATACCCTCAAATAAAACAAAGCCTCCATTCTCAGCCCTTCCTGTCCTCTAACCCAATCCTGGTGCTTCATCACTACACCTGGACTTTAACATTCTGTGCTGCTCTGTCCACATACTCACACTGACATCGTGTTCCAGCTCTGCAAGCAGCTCAAAGTGGTGTTTTTTATTGCTGGAGGTGTCCCCAGGAGCACAGTGCCACACCTACAACACAGACACTTCAGTTAGCTCACCCAAGTGTTGGTACAACCAGGGCTGAGTTCCTTCAGCACTCAACTCTCACATTACAAGGCAGGCTGAGTGTGGACTGTGGGCCTTGTCTGCATGGCAGAACACAGCGACCACAGCTGGCACCTGAACTCCTTCAGCCTCAGCAGAGCCACACACTGAGCATGACTCTGCTGCTTCAGACAGCTCACTGAAGCTTTCCTAGCCAGGGCTGTGTGGCTGCACTGGATGGGTGCTGACCAAAATGCCATGCACAGGCAGCTTTGGGGAATTCTTCCTGCCTCTAACTTCCAAGTTATCTTTCCACCTAACAGCAGCAGGCACACTCTGCAGGATGAAGCTCCTCATCTACTTAGAAGACATCAGCTACAAGACTCTTACACAGAAACAATTTAGAAGCCTATTCCACTCTGCAAACAGAATCACCAGTCAAGGTCACAGAAGATCCCAGCTCCCCCAACGAATACACTCTGCCTCCAAAAGCCTCACATTTAAAGAAACCTCAGTAAGTCCAACTCACTCTCCAGTAGCACTTGAGGTAATCATAGAATGGCTTAGGTTGGAAAGGACCTCAGAGATCATCTACTCCAATCTCTCTGCCATGGGCAGGGACACCTCTAACTAGATTTGGCTGCTGAAGGCCTCATCCAACCTGGCCTTGAACACCTCCAGGGAGGAGGCATCCATAAGCTCTCTGGGCAGCCTAATCCAGTGTCTCACCAGTCTTATGCTGAAGAACTTCTTAAGATCCAGTCTAAACCTACTCTTGCCTCAACTTAAACCTCTTAGCTGTAGCTCATTCTCATTTAGCTTTAGATAAAGCTCATGAAGAAGAACCAAGCACACTGTGAGCCAAGCCAAGTTATTATTCTACCACAACAGGTTGGATGACCTTCAGTGACCTGGTCTGGTAGGCATCCTCATTTAGGCCTCATTGCTGTCTACAACTACCTGAAGGGAAGCTGTGGAGAAGCTGCTGCTGGGCTCTGCTCACAGGTCACTGGAGACACAAGGGGGAATGGCTTCAAGCTGGGGTTGGGAGGTTTAGATTGGACATTAGGAAAAAGATTTTCATGGAGAGAGTGGTCAGGGACTGGAATGAGCTGCCCAGGGAGGTGGTAGAGTGGCCCAAAATGGCTGTGTTTAAGGGTTTAAGGGATGTGGTACTCAGGGCTATGGTTTAAGGTGACTCTTG
The DNA here is from genome assembly GCA_013399775.1 of Semnornis frantzii. NCBI lineage: Eukaryota > Metazoa > Chordata > Aves > Piciformes > Ramphastidae > Semnornis > Semnornis frantzii. Next base: position 28,672 of record VWYK01102961.1, read on the forward strand.
CAGAGCAGGGTTCTAGGTTGGACTTGGTGATCCTGAGGGGCTTTGCCAGCCTGCATGTGGCTGTGATTCTGTGTCCTTCCCCATGGCAGGGAGGTTGGAACTGGACGATCTTTAAGGTTCTTTCCAACCCAAACCCTTCTCTGATCCATTTCAAAGCATCTGACTGGCTGAATAGTACAAAGTGCTTGCTAACAGCTGCTGAAGTGTAAGAAACCCATGCACAAACCTTCACAGTGGAATCCCAAGATGCAGAGTACAAGCGCCCGTCGCGCCAGCAGACCTTACTGACTGCATCATCATGCCCCATTAAGGTGTCCTGCCTTCTTCCAAAGGCAATGGAGTAAAAATAGCTGTCAGGGAAAGGTTAGAAAAGCATTATGCCTGCAGAGAAATTGAAAGGGGTTTTCTACACAGATGAAGAAGCTTTGCTCCTACAGTTACCAGCAGAAATCTACTCAATAAAAGAGCTGAAATAGAGGCAGTGCTTTAACAACAACTTCCTGCAGCATCTAAGCACAAACACAATGACCAAGGCAATCCATGGCACTCAGTAAAGTCAACAGGAAGTAAATACACACATATGGTTGTCCCATGAAGAGGTGATGACAGTGGTATCTCCAGGTAAGATTAGACAGGATGACAAAGCCTGTAAGAAAGAGAAAAACCCAACTAGTGCTCCACTTCTTAAGCCCAGATTAAAGAGAAGCACACTGGCATGGTTTTGGAGAACAAGCAGCATTTTAACCTTCTCTGTGCACGACACAGAGCTGACCTATGGACACCACTCAAGGCAAAAAAGCATAGGTCAGACACTGAACAGCAAATATAAACAGTATATATGTAACTATACACACAGAAAGTGTTGAATAGCAAAGATAAAGCTCAGAAAGAAGCAGAACTGAGGATGGCATCTCAGGGCCATGGTGCACAATCCCTCCCTCAGGAGAAACTGGGTCAGCTCTTCATCTTGTAAGCTACCCTCAATTCTAGCTAAGAGAAACCAAAATACAGAGGTTTCCTTTGATGTTTGTTCTCTGTGACAGCTACCTGTCAGCTCAGGTCTTTCAGACAACAAATCTAACTCCTGCTATTCTCCACTAGAACCATTCTACTGATAGCTGCTCAGATCCATGACCATCACTGGAAGCAGCAAGGAAGGAAAAATAATCATCCCAGTGCTACTAGCATCTGGTTATGTTCTAGATCTGCTCTAAACACCAGTAAGCTGCTGGACTGTGGAAGCCTACAGCTTCTTGTACTGCTGCAACAGATCAGTGCTAACACTGCAGAAGGATTAAAGAGTATGCAAGGCCTCCTCGTGAGAAACTGACTTTTGGCTAGGACTCAGCAAAGACTTTCCCCTTCACATTGCCAAGAAGTGATCTTCCTAAGTCTGCCTTGGCTACAGCCTGAGGAATTGCTCTATCTAGAGACAGCTGGCAGTGGGTGCCATGAGTCCTGGTCCTACAGCTGCCCTGAGGACCTGTCAGAGCATGCTATGGCTTCTGCCTGGGCAACCATTTGCCTTGTACAGAGAGGCTGAGACATCCTTGCCTCAAAGGATTCTAAACATGACAACTAGGAAAGAATTTCTATAACCACAGTGGTCAAGCACAGAAAAGCAAATAGAAAATCTCATTTCAGGTTCTGTTTCAGAAGCAGGGGGAAAATGTTGTTCAGAGGTTGCTGAGATCATTGCTCATTAAGGAAGGATGGCTCAAATTCACCCTGCATGGATTCCACTCCCTGTGCTCAGTTTTCCTCTGCTGGATGACTCAGAGTTCACTCTTGGGAGCAGTAAGGCAATATGGATGTGAGCAAGGGGTGGAATTGAAGTTCTGTGATTCTTAGTTCAGGGATGTCCAGGAAGACTCCTCTGCCCACACCAGGCTATCTCTGTCTGCCACAAGCCCTTCCCTGGCTAGCAGGGCAATTCAGAATGAGCTAAAGTGCAGCCATTGCATACTGCCTTCCTGTGGCTTCATCTGTGTGGAGGCCTGACAGAGTCTCAGTTCACTTCACTAAATTATTCACACACAAGACAATTGAGGAGGCAGGGGAAGAAAAGAGGCACTGATGCATGTTAAGAGACATTTCTCTGATGAAGTTTTCTCTGTGACAGCAGCTTACCATGTTGGAAAAGGACACACTTCTCTGGGTTGTCTTTGACTCTCTGGAAAACATCTTCAGAGTGGAATCTGGGGGGAAAAGACCAAAGGGACAGAAGGTAAAAGGGCTGGTTTGTATTACAGGAGCTAGTAAATGTGCTCCTGTTTGAATATTCAAATACCTTACTATCAAAAGCAGCTACAGGTTTATCATAGCCTTTGAGAAACTATAAAGCTTGTGGGTGGAGGCTGAAGCTGGCCTGTTTTGCACCAGTTGCAGAGGGACTCCCCCAAACTCTAAGAGAACTTTGGTATCTAAGGGGAGAAATGATCACCCTCCCAAGCCTAGCTATAGATCATACTGAAATCCTTGAGTCAAAGTGATCTAAGACCTCACAAATTCATGTACTTAAGATATTTCATTACAAGAAATAAATGTTTAACTGCATTTCTACAACAAGCAGCTTGCAAAGGTGACAATCCACAAGCCAGACAGAAGCAGCCTTGACATGTGAACACTGAAACTCTCTCCAGCAGCACAAAGGAATTTAGTGTGAAGTGGAAGCAAGAAACTTGCACTTGGCAGGAGATCAGGGCCACTCCTTTCATGACCAGGACTAAATGGGATATTTCTGGAATCACTGAATGCAGTTTTCCTTTTGCTCTCAGAAGATATTAATGGGACTCAACATGTCAGTTTCAGGCTGTTTTGCTCAGTAAATATTGTTCAGTCTTAAAACAGGCATTGGCAGTGCAGACTCCAGGAAACTTCTCTGCAACACTTACCCTGGGATGTAGTGAAGACAGAAGACCCATTGCTAGTGACTGCTATTCCAGTAATTGCCCTGTGTGATACAAGCAAGCTTAGAGGTGATTTCATAGGGTTTGAAACTTCAGCACCATGCTGTAAACTGACTACAGCTGAAATCTATTTGGCCTCTGTAAAAGCTAAGACATTCAAGGAGATTAAAAGCAGTACAAGTGGTGTGTTACACACCTCCAGACAAACAAGTCAGCTTGATAGAAGATGTGAAATACCAGCACAGGTTCCCCAAGTTGCTCTGCAAGAATTTCATGCCCCTCAGAAAGGGCAAGCCAATGGGAGAGGATAAATAGTTTCACGTTCACTCCTTCCAGTGTGGGGTTAGCTACAAATGGAGTCAGGAACCTGCCTAGAAGCAGGTACTGAACTGAAGGGCCAGGAATCAGAGCCTGCAAGTCTTTTCTCCTCAAAGCTGGCACTGGCAAAGTCACTCTAACCTAGACACAGAGCTTATGTCAGGGAGTGAGTTAGGAAACACAAAGCAGTCTGCACAGCTACAATCCTGTCATGCTTCTGTTTCTCTTTCCTATTCCAGGAAAAATAAATATCCAGAAGCTGAAATTCAAGTGGGGGTTCAGGATTTCCCTAACAAACTGGTAACAGAGGTCCTTTCACACTCCAAATATTACCTTGTTTTCTGGGCAAGAGAATTTTCTTTCCCAGGTTGGCTGATAGTCACCAGGAAAGCAGTTGCCCTCAAGGTGGTAAGAACCCCTCCTACTAGCCCAGCCACTAGGACAAGGGATGGGGCCAAAGGAAAATCTGCTCTTTAAAACACAGCTGCTGTTGTTGAGAGTAAAATGTTTCCTCAGTTCACCTGAAATGCCCCAGCTGACTCCTGGCTCCCCAGGAATCCATCAGAACAGCACTGTGCTGCCTGGATTCCCTGAGATCTACAGCTGGAGGCTTGGGACACTGCTCACACAGCAGCAGCTTCAGATATGCAGTGGTTGAACTTCAGTGCTCTCACACATCAAATCAAATAGGATGAAAAAGAAGTTAGGTCCTCTGGGGTTAGAAAGAGATAAATAAATAACTGGAAGTCTTTATTTGGCTGCTGCTATCAGAGTTTTAGAAGCAGCTAATCAATATCTGCTTCAGGTACTAAAAAGATATCTCTAGACCTGCACAAGGAACAGAAAAGCCAAACAACAAGCTGCCAAATGCCTTTTCTGGATTGCTAAGCCATCACAAACTCAAGTTTGCTTGGGCAATCCAATCAATGAGCTGCCTCCCAAAGAGAATTTACCTTAAGCCCTAACCCATCGTTCAGACTGACACACAGACACCCCCACAGCCCCCAGCTGAAGGCAACAATTTTGACTGTGCAAAGAAAAGAATAGTACCTACTCTTTGTGAATTTTATATTGCTCATCTAATTTGAGTTTGGCAATGTTGTTCCAAGCAAGTGTTATACTTTCTTCTGTCAAGTCTTCAAATGATTCTTCATTTGGAGAAACTGCAATAATATGCCACAATAAAGTTTCATCACAACCAGAAAACAAAAAGATAAGAGTTCAAATAGCTCAGCAGCTGAAGTTAGAAACAGATGTGAGAGTACAGAAATCATACAAAGCTCCAGGAGTAAGAAGCTGTGGCTGACAGGGAGTGACAGGATCACTTCCCCCCCTTTCTTCCTGAATAAATAGTCTTAGCCAGGCAAAACTACAACTGTGGTCCCCAAATCAGGGCTTTTAAACCACAGACTTTACAGAGAAAGTTTCCAAAATGAAAAAACAAACCCCCCCAAATAAAAACAAACCCCACAACACTAAAACCAAAAACATTCCCACACCAAAACAGAACAAAACAAACAGAAAACCCAACAAACCCAACAGCAACATAACCCCAAAAAAACCCCAAACCCCACAACAAAAAAAACCCAAAACATTCCCACACCAAAACAGAACAAAACAAACAGAAAACCCAACAAAACCCAACAGCAACAATGTAACACCAAAAAAAAACCCAAACCCCACAACACTAAAACCAAAAACATTCCCACACCAAAACAGAACAAAACAAACAGAAAACCCAACAAAACCCAACAGCAACAATGTAACACCAAAAAAAACCCCAACCCCAATAAAAACAAACCCAAAACTTCACTGCAGAGGTGTTTTGGTTTTCCATTGAGCTTTCCAAATGAAGGTGTGGCAGGAAAGCCTCCTACTGCTACAATGCACCAAGTACTTTTATTACTCTATTGCACTGTTTGCAAAGTCACAATTTCATCTCATTGTGCTGGTCCAAACGTTAAGGGCTGAAAAAAACAACCTCAAACTACCTCCAAAATGCATCAAAACTGAGACAATTGTCAGTTACTAGAAACAGGCTAAACCTAATGGGAACTGTTAGGTGTGACTGACTTTGGCAGCACATCAGCAGGTCTATCTGCCACGTGGGGATGCTGTTCATTTCACCATATAAGCTTCCAAAGCAGCCCCAAACAACAGCAGCATCACTGAATTTCAAAGTGGCCTCATCTGTTTTTCTTTGTTAGCTCAGGTATTTATCTGCAGTTGGCTCACAGGGCAAGTGGCCAAGAGAGCTGAGCTGTATAATGAGATCCTGTGGGAGAAAGATGCAGAAGTTCCCAGCAGCACAAATGCATTCCATCCTCAGTTTACCTGCTAACCACTTACCTGGAGACTCAGCTATGGAAACACTGAGACTGGGAGCTCGAGACAAGCTTTTGAGCTTTGGGATGATCCTGCGAGGATGAGGAGTTGTAAACAGCTGCTTTGGTGTCTGCCCAAACTCCAAGATCTGTGTCAGCAGAGCCACTTTTTCATTGGGGTCCAGAATACTTGACAAGAACAAGGCATTTCATTAGGCCAAGCAGACAAGCACTCTGTATTCCCTGCCCTCCCCTGAAAGCATGGGCCTGCAGGTGTGGTTACTCCAGCACCACAGGCCATCTCTTACAGCACTGATCTACTCCTACAGAACTGATGTACTGCAGAGGTGATGAACAGTCAGATCACTGCTTCAGCATTTTATGTATGATGGCATTATGGGCATCAGTTAAAAAAAAAAAAAAGCACAGAGAGAAAGAAAGGAGGAAAGCAAAAAGCAGAGAGAGAAAGGAGGGAGAAAAGTAAACAGCAAAAGAATTTTTCCATACATGCTGAAACTGAGAACCTGATGCTGGCTCTCTGCACATTCTAGGGTATAAAATGGAAGAGCTCCACCATTCCTGTACAGAGCCCTTTCACAGTCAGCAGAGAACTTGGGAGGGACACTGAGAAATTCAGCTAACTGCTTTAACAAAACTCTTGTTAATTACCTGTTTAAATCCACTCCTCCTTCGTAAGTTAATGAGTGGAACACTGGAAAAAAAAAACCAACAAGATTTGCACAATGTAGGCATGCAAGGCTCATTGTCTTTGTCTGGAATAGCTACTACCACAATGAAAAAAAAAACCAAACCAGTTGTATCTTTCACTCAACTTGATATTTAAGTAGTTAAGATGTTTCAGCAGGCTACAGAGCTTGAGACTTTGTGTTTAAATCCTGAGTAGAAACTTGGAAGAAGTTTAGATTTCTGAGTGACTCAGAGGAAGCTCCAGAAGAAATCAGACCTCTCATAAAGGAAGGGTGACTTCTTTTAGCTTCATTAACTACTCCCCATACACACAGAAGAGAATCACACAATCTTAGATGTTGGAAAGGACCTCCAGAGACCATCAAGTCCAACCCCCTGCCAAGCAGGATCACACTCAATAAAGGCAAGGAAAAAAAAGGGTAGATACCTTTTGACATAAATTCACCCCCACACAAGTCCCTTCTGTCTCTCTCATTCACAGATTCATGGGGTTGGAAGGGACTCTCAAAGGTCACCTTGTCCAAACCCCTGCAGGGAGCAGGGACACCTCCAACTAGATCAGGCTGTCCAGGGACACATCAAGTCTGACCTCCAATGTCTCCAGCAACAAGACCTCAAGCACATCTCTGGGTAGTCTGTCCCAGTACTTCACCACCCTCCAGAACATCATACACAACTTCCTCCTGATGTCCAACCTAAATCTACTCTGCACCACTTTCAAACCACTGGCCCTTGTCCTATCACTAGAAGCCCTTCTAAACAGTCCCTTTCCCAGCCTTCCTGCAGGTCCCTTTCAGATACTGAAAGTCTCCAAGAGGTTTTTCTCCTCTAGGCTGAGCAGCCACAACTCTCCTAGCCTGACTTCACAGGTTCTCCAGCACTCTGATCACCTTTGCAGCCTCCTCTGGACCCACTCCAGCAGGTCCATGTCTCTCATGTTGGAGACCCCAGAGCTGGACACAGTTCTGCAGGTGAGAGTGCTCCAGCATCACAGATATGCTGCTGTTTATCAGTCCTGCCTCACTAGAAGCATCTCTTTTCTTTTAACTGTTTCTATAGAGAGGATATTTACCATTGTGAGCTGCAACTGCTTCACTTCCTTTCTGCTTGCAGCCAAAGATGAGGTCAATCCATTCATGAAGATGTTCTGATACATACTGACTTTCTAAAGCCTCTTGGTTCTTCTGAAGAAAGTCATCAGGACCTGGCATGAGAAAGGTTCATGAAAGGAGAAGACATCCCATTCAGATATCCCATCTCTCTTTTTTGAAGAAGCAGCCTAACAACTACCCCCAAACCAAGAGCAAATTCACTATAAACAAACACAACTATTAACTATGTCAAAGTTTCAAAGCAAAAATTCAGAAGATAGAATGGGAATTTTTTTTTTTTTGAGAGAAGAACCACCAGCCCAGAAACTAATTAATTCATAATGCAAGAAGTTTAATTACCTGATGCCCAAGGGGGAAGCTCTACATCTTCAACCATCTTTCCACCCTGCCTTTTTCCCAAGTCCAACTTCAAACTGTTTACTAGAAAACTAGAATCATTTTCATAAAATTCTGGAATCAACTAGAAGAAAAGAAAAAAAAGAAGTTTTGAGACTAGCTTAGCTTTGATCATTTAGGTAGTATACAATAAAAATTGAACATTAAAGTTCTCATGTCAGGCCCTAAAATTGGGTAGGAATTTCTCCAGGCTTTCTTTGTCAGCAAAGCAGCACTGGAAGCTTCCTCCCATTATCCTTCCACCTTTTAGGTTTCTTGTCTACTTACAAAGCAATTCCTTGAGCTAAATTCAGACTGGCATAAATATTTACAACAGGTAATGTGTGACAAATGAGTCCATAACATCCAAGAGTATCTTCAGAACTCTGACTGCATTGTTCCCTCCTGACTTTTAAGGCATCAGGTGAGAGTCAAGACCAAAATCTACAGTAAAACTAGAATGATGACAAAGGTTTCAGAGGTTAAGTCAATTATTTAAAGGCCACCACAGCTAACCATTACAGACTTGTTATTTTATAAAACATTCCCTATGCTGAACTCTTTTATCCCAGAAACATCATTTAACAGCACTCACTATCTGACAGTTAATTGTTCTCAACCAATTCTAAAAGTTATGGTTCAATACACTAAGAAAAGACTTCCACAGATGAACCTCTCTAGATGTACAAGATTCCAGCAGATGACAACATAGACTTGCTAAATCAGGTTAGATCCATTCTGGTGGCTCCCAATTATCCCAGTAACATTCACAATGACACGTCTGTTAAAGTACAAGCCAGACACAGACAAGCAGCATGGAATTACAGAGAACAGAGGGTTTGAAAAGGTTAAAGGATTCATAAAATGAATTTAACAGCCCTAAAACCCCCACACAACTGAAAACCATGAACAGCAAAAGAAGAAAACAGCCAAGCACACCCCACTCCCACCTCAAACCAGCAGGAGACATCTAAGAACAGAAAGCTTAAGACAGAGCCCAAGGAGGACCTGAATCATTTTCCATTTACCTCTTTGAAATCTGTTGCCCCATCCAAGCAGTTTTTCCAGGTTTCTGCAAGGCTAGATAACACAAGTCAGTCACACCTTTGCTAAAACAAATATTTTTTAAGGCTTTGCCCTCCCTTGATGATATCTGACAACAAAACCAGCCCAGTTACACACAAAACCTCCACAAACCTGTTGAACATTCTGTCAGCATGATCAAACTTTCCATTCTGCAGACAGAGCATGTATTCTGGAGCTAAGAAGACAGGAGAAGAATCATCAGCTTGCTCCAAACCTCAGCCACTCCAGAGGGAGCTGTCTGCTCAGAGAGCATCTCAAAGCTGTCTTACCAACTCTGACAAGATAAAACAAGACGTAACCCGGAGATGAATAATGGCTGCCATACATGAACTTGGGCTCTGGCATCTCCTGATAGCGTTTCTGCAAGGCATGAAGAAGAAAGAGAGGTCCCTTCCTTGCCAGAGCTGCCTTTATTAGCAGTATGTGCAAGGCCCATAAGGTGCAGCACATAAAACTGAAGCTATACATACCAAGAGTCTATCCAACCGCTCCTTATTCAGGGCACCAATTGGTTTACTAAGGTCACGAAATGTTTCAGGCTTTGTCAGGTCTAAAATGAAACAACACAAGAGTCAGACTCCTGGCATTCCACAGAGGGGTTGGCACTAGATGATCTCTAAGGTCCTTTCTGGCTCACACCATCCTATGATTCTATGAACTAGACAGGAACATATTCTAATAGGTATTTAAAACAAAAAGGCATCACAAAAAGCAATAAACCAAAACACAGAATGCATCCATTAATTTTCTCTGCTCCCTAACTGCAAAAGAACAGTGGCTTACTGCAAATGGCTACTCAGTGTCTTCCCTCCAGGTAGACCTCTCATACCTCCTGTTTAAGAGCTGGTAGTTGTATGTTCAGGACCGACATTGCAACTAATATCACCTTGTCAATACAGCCCTTGCTACCTGAGGCACAAAAGCAGCTTCTATCTTTCTTCCTCTCATTAACTATTCTCTTAGGTGAGAGCTAAGTCCCACCAAACAATCAAATGAAAATGTCTGAGTGGGTGTTGATGAGGTTCCCCCCAGTCTGCTCCCCATAGAGGGACACAATCCTCTAAAGGTCCAGCAGAAGCTCACTAAGGCCCTTAATCAAAGAGCCTACTTGGGCAGAAGCCTTATTGGCATTGCAAGCTGAAAGAAGCAGCTAAGAATTGTAAAAGAGCACCTGGAGTGCAGACATTCCAGAGCACCCAAGCCATTTTACTGGTACTTCTGCAGTTCTTAGAATCACAGGAAGTCTCTGAATGCTCAGTACTGCTGATTGGCAAATGTTTGGGACACACTCTGGACGTGGAGCAAAACACTGAACAGAAAGAAGGTGTTTTGTCCACTGAACTCCAGAGGAGGGGGTGAGTGCATAAGAAAACAGGCAGGATCACTAATGCCAAGTTCACTTTGAGGGAACATCAGCTTTATGTAGTGCAAACCTTGCCCCCCTGCCCAAGACATTTCAGGTTGGGCAGGATGCACTACGATGCCTTTTTGTACACACGCACCTAGGACTGAGCTGGAGTAGTCTGCTATGATCCAGGGAAATACAGGATACTGGGAGAGATCATTGCAGCTCCTATCAGCCAGATTGTTGAGATGGAGAAGATACTGGTAGTTTGATATGTGCCCTCGCTGCCACTGCAACATGTAACTTTCAGCTGTATGCTCTGTAATGTGGTTTTCTAAAACAGAAAGAAAACATTCAGAGTGTTGAGGTTTGGAGCTGCACCCCCAAATTATACTGGGGCTAATATCACACAAGCTACTATCAAACAATTAGGGGTATAATTGTTTAAAGGAAGAAGTAGGATGAAGTGGTAACTTCATGTTTCAATACTACCATGCTTTATACAGCCCAATTACATTTAACAACACAGTCATACAGGAGCAGTGTTCCTTTGCTTGGTTTCAATGCATGGGAAAGAACCTGAACATTTATGGAGCTATAGAAAAGTATATGCAGACCATGAACAGGTCTCCTGGCAGCCAGGCAATCTTTTAAGATTTCAGCTGTCAAGAAGTAGTTCTGCTGGAGTCAGCAAAAAAAAAAAAAAAAAAAACATTTAATTCACTTTAATAATGTTACCTCAGCTTTCACATTCAGCTCTCCAAACACAAACAAAATCCATGCAGCTTTGCAACACTCATTCTGAACTTTGTGTTTATCCCTACCCATGTTTGGGTTTGTTTTTTTTTAAGGCTAACACATCTGTTTATTCTTCTCATTCTTTCCACAAACCAACAAAGCAAAACTCAGACAAATTTTCTCCACCCCAAGGCAGTACAGGTTGTATTAAGAAATAAACACTGCAAACCTATGTATGTTGCAATGAGGTAATAGAGCTCATCTCGATCCTGGTAGTTGTAGAATTTCAAGTAGATGTCAGAACATAGATCATTTTCTGTGCAAAATACTTCAAGTCCCTTAGAAGTTGAAGGAGGAGTGAGAAAGTAAATGACAGCAATTAATCACAAGTTGTAATATTCCTGGGTTTTAAGAGAATATTCCAGTTACTAATATCTAAAGCTTCAGACTCTGAACTGGGCAGCAGTTCTGCCCACAAAGTCTAACATTTTCATCTTTCCCATTTCCAATCATAAAAGCATTCAGTTCACACCCAGCTGAACAAATAGCTCTACAGTTTATAGCTGCCCATAGACTGGCTCTGTCTGGATTGATTAAGCACAGGTAATACTCCCTTTTTATCCCAAGTGAATGGAGTGAGGCAAAGAGTTAAAATGTCTGTTCAGTTTAAATGTGTCTTGAGACACAGGTTTTGTCAAAGCCTGACACTTTAGTGCAGACACTGCAAACATACAGCTGAGGCTCTGCTGCAGCACCCTCACCATCCCTCAGCCACATACAGCAGGACTCATTACTCCACATCAGTCTCAATCTGAAGCAGTGATCGAGCTCCCTCCATGAATCAATCCAGAGAGCAAATACACCATGAGAGAGCAATTCATTCTATCCCAAGATAGGTGTTTGAGACAAACAGAAAGAATTGCTCCCTGGAGGTGCTCCCTTTTCCCTTCCCCTACACTGACTGCTTATGAAAGAAGTTTTTCATCCTTGGCAGAAATTACTCTTCCTGTTTTCATCTTTTTGACAACACAGGGAACAAAACCACTTAAAAACCAGAAAGGACCTTTGAGTGCTGTTTGCTGCATAATCCAGAGTTTTAAAAACACAGGGCTTTTACTTAATGCACACACCAGTTGGAGCTGGTGATTAAAACATGGAGACATTAAAACCCCACCACTTGAGCTTACCAGTGGCATTAGCCCATGCCTCCTTTTATAGATGCGCCGCACGTTTTGCAGGGTTATTTGTACAACTGGTTTCTGTGAGGGGTGAGGGATGGGAAAGAAAAGATGGAGGTCTTTTAGAAGGTGCAAGCCCTGCATTAACCTCTCTAGTCAGTCTGAAGTTTTTCTTGCCTAGAGGTATTAGCAATGTGAGAACATCCAACCATGTCACTGGAACTAAGCAGTTATGAGGAAGTTTGTCTTTGCCGCTGGGTCTCGTCTGAGCAGCAAATAGTTGCAGAATAAATCAGGAATAGGGTCCTGGCACCCCAGTCTGTTGCCAGTTCTAATAATCATGCAAGAGAGGAGCAGAAGACAAGAAACTCGATTACAAATAAGCCCAGCGAGCTGCTGAGCAAACTGTTTGCCAGTGGTGCCACCTGGTGAAGGGACACTGAATGGCATCCTCAGCTGTGAAGCAGCATTTCCTCCCCTGGACATACTTTAGCATAGCTGGTGGCCTGCTAAGATGATCATTGCTGCGTTGTGACAAAGTTCCAAAGCAGTATTCTGTGTGACATGCACTCGGTTTTTTTCCTCTAGGTAAAGAAATGATCATTTTAAAACTTAGCCAAGATCTAAATGTCCATAAAGTTCCCACATCACAGAGCAAGATTAAGGCATTTACCTTCAATGTTGCAAAAAGTGATCTTTGAGTACTCATAGGAAAAGGACATTTTGGGCTTTGTCAGTAGGAGGTCAACTTTAAGCAAGTTAGCAGAGTAAAGCCTCAGAAGTAGAGATACATTGAATGCAGCAGAGCAGCACAGACCAAAGGAAAACTAAGGAGCCTCTGGTTATAAGAGGAAACAGGATCTAGGAGATGTGCTCCATGTGCATTTAAGAGAAGTAATACAGAGCAGGAGAACTGTCCATGAGAGGGGCAGCGTGCTCACATTGTATGCAAGACCATCCAGGAGGCACTTACAGGATATCCATTAAGAGGCTGGAAGTACAAGTTAGCATCAGTAACACACACATGCCCTGGATTAGTCACCAGTGGTGTCACCATTTCTGCTTTACATTCCATATGCAGCGTTTCAGAAATGCTTTGAAATCTACAAGTGAAGAAAGGGAGTAAGTTTACCTCCAATACTTACTTTGGTAAAGCTACTCTTAAACTCTTTAGAAAGGTTTTAGGTTATCTTATAACTTTAGGTCATTAGGATAGGGACTTCATTAAGGCTGTTTTAGACACGAAGAAAGTTCTTTGTTGAAACCTCCACTTGAACAGGCACTCCAGAAAGAGAAGCTGCTACCTCCTGCACCAGTCTGAGAGCAGTAAGGGAGCTGACTTTTCTACACAGGGCTTTATTTGGCATACACTGATGCCCAGATGGCAACAAATTCAGATAAACTGAACAGTTTGAAGATGAAATAAAAGTCTTTGTCTTCCCATTCTCCATTCCAGAGGGTTCAGAATATAAAGATAACTGAATTACAGAATTTATGGTGCTCAAATTATTTATGGTTCTCAAATAAGAACCTGTATGTACTGATGCAGTAGACTAAACCAACGAGCTGAAGACCATTTCCCAGCAGAAGGTGAGCAGAAGTTACCTGTTTTTATCAAATGAAGTCCTAGCCAAGCGTGATTGCAGTATAGCAGTTATCTAATGGGGAAGGAAAAGAAGAACTTAAGACAGTCTAGGAGGCAAATGCAATTAAATGTTTATTACTAAACTGAGATATCAGAAATAGAGACTCACCATGGCAGCTTGATCTCCCATCTTATCCAAACAAGAAGCCCTGTAAAGCTAAAGAACAATGAGCTCTAAGTGAAGCAGCACAGAGATGTCCCACACAGCTCAAGTGAGGAAACCTGGGAGGGTTTGGCATTGGTGCAGGAGTACTAAAAGAGTATTTCTTTTGGAAGCTTGTTTACTGCTGCTGTCATGTTATTACTTTGTCTGTACACTACCACTCTGCATTTTAAAAGCTCCTATGTGTAGCTTACAACACATATGGAATCATAGAATGGTAAGGTTGGAAGGGACCTCAAAGATCATCCAGTTCCAACCTCCTGCCATAGGCAGGGACACCTCCCACTANAATAGTCCCTTCCCAGCCTTCCTGTAGCCCCCTTCAGATACTGGAAGGTTACTATTAGGTCTCCTCGAAGCCTGTCAGAACTGTGCTCTGAACTACACCCTGTGGGCAACTGCTGCAGGTTAAAAACAGGTACTCCAAGAATTTTACCTGAAGAATAAATATTTAAGGAAAGTTCTCTATTAAATACTAAAAAACTGCTGTGCTGAAGTGTGCAGTGATATGAAATAACCACATACCTGATGCAGAGTTCGCACAACATCTCCTAGTTTCCAAGCAACATCCAGCTGGAATAAGTGTTCTGTTCTACCCTAAAACCAAAATAACATTTACTACAAAATGAATTTAATGTAAAGCTCAGTGAAAAGGGAATTAAAATCAAAATCAAAATGCTCTAAAAGCCGGTCAAAGCTATCAAAGCTTGCAGGACACCTGAAACATTCCAAAAGGGAGGTGCTGAACTTGATTTTGCTTTTATTTACAAACATGCTCCTGGTGGTGAGATCTTTGTGCAGTTTTTAGCCCACAATTTCATAAATGCAACACAACAGCTTTGAAGTGAACAAAAAAAAAAAAATACAGTGCAAACATCAGGGAATGGACAACCAGCATCTGCTCTATGTCAGATTCAGGCAAACACATGCAAAATACAGAGCTAATAAATGCCATGCTACTTTTACACTGCTACACTGTAACTTCCAGCCAAAAGATACCAGCCCATCCAGTCTTCATGATTAGGCTGCAGAAGTTGGCATTCTCCTCTGTATAAACAGTTTGGGCTGAAAGGATCTCAAACCCAGTCACAACCCATTTTACTTTGACTAGTCATTAAGAAAAGCCTCATTAACACATCCCCCCATGCCTGTGCCCTATTTTTCCCCTACAAAGCTTTCCCACCTTTCTGCAGTGGCATTGCACAGTGTCTACTCCTGGGTTTGACTTTAGCACACTAAAAGGATGTGCATGGATGACTCTTACACATAACTCATATTTAGCAAAGGTGGTGGGATCCTTTGGTGACCTCTGAATGTGGCACCAGCTGCAGGGGTTTGTAATTTCTCAGGCTAGACTTTAAAAAGTAATCAGGAAGACTACATTGAGCCACTGATCAGTGGATAGTTGGATTCATCTAAAACCAAAGGAAGGAAGAGATCATGGAATCACTGACTGGCTTGAGTTGGAAGGGACCTTTAAACATCACTTAGTCCAACTTCCCTGAAGTGAACAGGCTCATCTTCAACCTAAGCAGGTTGCTCAAAGCCCCAAACAAACTGACCTGGAGTACTTCCAGGGAAACCTGGTCTGGTCTCTCACCATCCTAACTGTAAAAGATTTCTACCTTTGGGGAGTCTAAATCTCCCCTTTTCAGTTTCAAACCATTAGCCCTTGTCCTGTCACAACAGGCCCTGCTAAAATGTCTGTCCCCAACTTCCTGATTGCCCCCTTTATGAACTGAAAGGCCACAGTAAGGTCTCCCCAGAGCCTTCTCTTTATGGGAATCTAGATGACCTCCAGTGTAATGTATGTGGTCTGAGCTGATGGAACAGCAATCCAAAAGGAAAGTATGCTTCAGGAAGCAAATGGAGCTGGAGTAAAAAGAGAGACAAGAGATTCAGTAGCAATTTAGATAAAAGCCTTGTAATATTTCACCCAGAGCACCATTTTCCCTCGCAGGGAAAGCACAGCTTTCAGAAGTCCCAGTCAGATGGTCTACAAGGATTGCTTACAGCCACCAATGTAAAAGCTTTTGTCAGTGGTTCTTTCTGTAGCTCTCCAGCCACATGCAAAGACAATAGCTCAGCATTTTGTAATTGATCTGAAACAATCAATGCAAGATGTGGAAGCTAAAATGGGCTACCAAATTCCAGGCCCTCATGAAGACATTTAGTAGAAACAGAAAAAAAAAAAAAAAATCTGAAGACAAACTACATTTCTTGTTCTAATATGCAGAAACACAGCTGCAACTTTGTGAGGTAAATTGTAATGGTTAGCTGTCAGGAATGTTTGAGGTATGGATGAGTCTTGACTTAGGAGAAAATAAAGTGAAAACATTCCAAGCAACCCCTTTGGTGGTTTTCTTTTTCACTGTGCTGGCAGTGTAAGAAGATACTTCTGTGATAGTTCAGAAATCTTGCACATGGAGGCAAAACAGAACAGAAAGACTAGAAAATACATGCAACACACAAAGAATTAATGGCATCAAGAAAATAAAGAGCCCAGTTTACAGACAAATCTAAACACAAACCAACCCAAAGCAGTCACAGAGGGAGCAGAGGTCATCTGTCATCTCTTGTCTCTTTGCAAGTCACTACAGTACCACAAGTTTACATATTTTGCAAATTAAAAGCAGATCCTTGAAATACCTTACTTGAAAAAATGTGTTGAGAAATATAATTCTGTTTCAATTATTGGACTCTGTCTTTTCATTTTGGGTTTGTGTCTTACATCTCACATTTTGGATGAAAAACCCTTACCCTCCAGGCTCAGAACCAGAGCAGAAAGCAATCCAAAGTTAGCTCTGATTTCTGCTGTGAGCAGCCTGACCTGTCACCTCTTTAAACTGTGAAGTGTTCAGCTGGGAAATATCAATTAACAATCTCTCATCTCAAGTGTGAGCAGAAGTGAGGGGAAGACATTTAGCCTGCATGCAGTGTGCACTGAACACAAGCAGCCAGCTGACAGCTCTGGCTGTTGTGCCCACAGAGCTGCACATCAAGGTAAATAGCAAGTGTCAGGTCTGCAGTGTCTCCTCCAACAAATAACACAAATCCATTCCTGAAGAGCTCAAACACTTGCTCTATCATGACACACAATTACCTTTATTTTTTTGAAAGTTTAATGCCATATTTCTCCAATTATCATTGTCTCACTCTTTCAGAAATGAGAACATAAACCTTTGCTAAGAACAGTGACAAAATATCTACTTACTCTTACTGTTTTGTAGGGTGCAATAATGTTTCTTTCTTTAATGAGAAAAGCCTGAAAGAGTGAGAGAGGTTACAGTTTCAATCCTTAACTAATAATAAATCAGAAGTAATGATGAAGACAAAGATGAGAACACTCTCCAAGCAAGCACAACACTGGGTTGCAATAACCTCCTTTAGCCACCTCAAGATAAACTGCAGTAAAACAATAACCCTTTATAGCAGCTAACTGCAAAAGGGGCAAGTGGCCAACAGAGTTCAGAGGCTTACTTATTTATGTTCTTCATTAGTGGGGTTTTATTGTAATCATATGATGGTAAAGGAGTTCCAAAATTAAAGCCACAATACACAGCCATCAGTCTACTCCTACTGACAGGAGGTTCCTCCTTCTCTTTTCTTCATATCCTCAGGCATCTGTCCTGATAGGAACTACCTCACAGGGGCAACTCATAACACAAACTACTGTGTAAACCTTCACATGAGCCTCTCTTCCCCTGCCAAACGTTTTGTTCCCAGTTCCAACTGCCATGACCATCAGATTCTCTCTCCCATCCAACATCAGTGGATCTTCCCTCCCTAAAACCCACATGAAACTACTTTCCTTCTTCAGGATGTTACAATCACAGAATGGTTGGGGTTGGAAGGGACATTAAAGAACATCTAGTTCCAATCTCCCTGACATGGGCAGGGACACCTCCCACTTGAAACCTGAATCCAGCATTTCAGGGCACTGAAAATGATTTGTTGGACATGGAACAGAATGTGATGTTTCGTGCAAGGATCAAGATGGCTTTGCCATTACCATTAGAAGCTGCAGAATGCAGAACATAATCTAGCAAGATCAAAACAAAGATGACTGATAATCAGTCTCATTTCAGCCTATTCTCCTTTTTCATTCAGTTCTAAAATTGCCCTAAGCTCCATTATAAAATGCAGGGTGCAAAAAGTTCACTTTATCAAATTAATGACTGAAGTCATTAGCAGTTTGAAATTCCCAGCATTGATGGTTTCACATTAATGCTCAATTTCTGACACTAATTAGTTTTGCTTCTAGTTAACCCCTCACCCTCAAGCTCCAGCTTTGACAGAGATACCATTAAGGCAACCTCACTCTTTTACACATCAAGAACCTGTTCTAGACAGGTCTTACCTGGTTACAGACAACAGAAATCCCTCCAGATGTATCCCTAAAGCAAAGTAAATATGACAGTTGAAGAGAAGGGTCTTTCAGCTTTAACAAAGAGCTTAAGACATGCACAGAGTAACTCAGACTCTCATACCGTATGATAGGGTTATTTGCTTCATTATCTTCTGGGGCTTTAATACTAACACAGTCTCTCAGTGGTATCTGCAGCAAGTTAGAGAAAGAAACACTCCTTAAAAGCTTTTGAAGAAGAATCTGAAGTTACAAAGAAATTAAATTTAAACTGCTTACCTTGATTAAATTAATTAAGACTGCTTACCTTGATAATGGGTTGGTTATTGTCATCAGGTTCAAAAATGATTGACTTTGAGCAGATTTTTAGGGACCCTCTGAATTTTCTAGAAGGAACAATAAAAAAGGAAGGAGTTGTGGCTGTGTTAGAGACTGGAACAACTCCAGTACAGGAATGTATATAAAGGTTTTGTACCTTTCATCTCTGCAACCTTTATTTGTAATATGATTAGCTGTGTGCTGTTCGAAGTAATATTCTTCCAAGTTAAGAAGCAGCAGTGAAAACCTACAAACAAATAACAAGAATTCATTAAAAAAAGAAAAAGAAAAAAAAAGAAAAAGAAAAATACTGTAACAGTATTCTTAATAAAACATATCAGGTAGCCAGGAAGTCTTCATTGAGTTCTGTGCCATGCCCCACAGCCAGAGAAATGAATTCATCTAAACTAACTTTTTAATAGAACAAATTGAGGAGGGAAGATTTAGACTGGAGACTAGGAAGAAATTGTTTGCAGTGAGGGTGGTGAGACACTGGAGCTGGTTGCCTAGGGAGGTTGTGGATGTCTCCTCCTTGGAGATGTTCAAGGCCAGGCTGGATGAAGCCTTGAGCAGCCTGGTCTAGGGAAAGGTGCCCTTGCCCATGGCAGGGGAGTTGGAATTAGATGATCTTTAAGGTCCCTTCCAATCATTCTATGACTCTATGAAAATTCATATGGAGAATCTGCACACACATGAAGATAAGCTGATGTTTTTCCAACATATAGAAGCTGAGATAATCCTGCTCAAATCTCAGGTGGGAATTATCCTAACACTGCCAGGTTTTCCTCCCAGCAATCGTTAGCTTAGCCTTCATCACTGAGTGCACAGTTCAAAGAGCATCTGGACAATGCTCTCAGTCACTGCTCCCAGTTGCATGTAGTCCTGCAAGACTTGACCATTATAAGACCCCTCCAACTTGAGAGATTCTGTGACTCTGTGCCAATCAAAATACACAATGACACAAAAGGAGGGGCAGGAACTAATAATCTGGGAGGGAGGAGATTAAATCTTCCTAAAGCAAAGCCGAATTACATTGGTCTAAAGTGTTAAGTGAGAACACAGACATGGTTTTCATGAGGGCTGAGGCCCAGGGCAGACAGCTCCTGAGGCAGCATCACCTTCCTCTCCAACCACATCTCTGCACTTCCTGTGTCCCAGTGCCACAGGAAGCCTGCTTATGGACTGATTCAATAGACAGCAAACCTCAAGAACACAAAAATAAATAGTAATTTAAAAAGAATGGAAGTCTTCCAAAGTATTTAATTGCAGGATCATAGTAATGCCAGTGCTGGTATGAGGTAAATACAAATAGGCCAGATTAAAGAGCACAGTTTTATGTTAGATATATCTAACAACTTAACTTTAAAAAAACCCTGCTGCAAGTCATTAAAACTCAGCAACTTTTGTAACAGGGTGAACTTCTGCACTTCAGCTGTGGGAAACACCAGGTGATACTGGCACAGCAGGAGGAGCAGAAACATCTATCACTTCCAAGCAAGCTGTTGTGCTACCAACTGATCTGCAGAAGCACTTACTATTTACTCACAGCTTTAAGTGTTTTTGGACTGTTTGTGATCTGCTTTTAGACAAATGCCTGTGACAATGCTAATAAACAAAAAGTCTCCCCAGGGCTACATTCCAATAGCCATGAATCTGTTGAGAGTTCACAACATGAACTGAACACACTGAGTAACTGCTCATTAAAACAAAAAAAAAAAACCCAACACATTTCACAACAGAAAAAGCTCTTATTGGAAAATACATCTTGTTCAGGTAATATCTGTGCAGTGTCTGTTGTATTAACCAGATCATAACAACAAAGGTTTAGTATATAACTACAACAGTAGGTCTATATACTCAAAACTGCTTGTGTGTCCAACACCTCACTGTAATGCTCTGCTGCTGTTTCAAAAGGGCATTATCTTAACCTCTCCTCTCCTGGAAATAGGTATTTTATGATGCCATTAAGAAACAGTTGATGTTAAAACATTAGAAAATATACAGGTTAGAGCAGCAGATGCTTATCACAGCTCCTTAAGAAAATCCAACACAAATCTCAACAAGTCCCTTCTGCCTCTGCCCCAGATGTTGTCACTTTGGTTCCTGAACATTTCCAGTTTCCAGTGGGGTTTCAGGGGCTTTGCCTTCCTGTATCCTTTCCAGAAGACACAACTTCAGCTGCCCTTCTGTTTCTCACAGAAAGTTCTTCAAACTGACTGCCACTTAGGAAAGCTCATGAGAGGAACAAAAAATGTCAGACTTGCATCTCCACCACTGGCAAACACATCTGGACCAATTCAAGGACAAACTTTGGAGATGATGAAGCATGATCTCTGGGATTTCTCAACTTATCTTAGTCCTTACAGCTTCAGCATTTTAATTTCATTTGTCTGTGTTTTATGACATGACCCTATAGATCATGAAAAGTAAAGCTGAGTTCTGTCAGATGTTACTAGAGCAGAGTTAGCACTTTTACCTCCACAGAACAGGCTCCTCCCACAGAAGTAAGATGAGCCACTGATAGTTATTGTACCAACAGGGTCCCTCTTGAGAACCATCACAGCTCAGGATGACACTTCAGGCTTGCCAAGAGGTTTAACAAGTATTTACAGACAGCAAGGAAACACATCAGAGATGATGAAAAAGAGACAGTTTTACTTCTGGGATGAAAGGAAATGGTAGCACCACT
Source organism: Semnornis frantzii (assembly GCA_013399775.1). Taxonomy (NCBI): domain Eukaryota; kingdom Metazoa; phylum Chordata; class Aves; order Piciformes; family Ramphastidae; genus Semnornis; species Semnornis frantzii. The sequence goes on from VWYK01102961.1 coordinate 49,946, forward strand.
GCCACCAGGGCAAAGCTTTGAGCTTTAGGGTGGGTGGAAGGACACAAACGGTTACAGATCAGATTTACTGCAGGAACTCTGCCAAAGAAAACAGAACTTAATGTACAGCAGTGGAAAGACATGGTTACCACAGGCAGGGCTGGAGGAGAACACAGCACTGAGGAACTCTGGTTGATTTTTTATAAACACAGAGTTGATTTATTCTTTGCCTCTTCCAAAAAGCTCCCATTTAATTGCCATTCAGAAAAGGCCTGAGGTATATGAGTCAAGAACACACCCAAGGCAGGAAGGCAAAACTAGGCACGATGTTAAGCAGCAGGAAAACACTTGCAAAACTTCACCTTGTGTGATGTCACTCTCTAGACAGAAGGTTTGGAAAGCCAAGTGGCACCCAAACATTCCTGGCACGGTTCAGAGGGTGCAACAAAGTAGCAAACCACACTTGACAAATTACAACCTAGGGTTTAAAAGTCCTGCCAAGATACTATAAAACATCCTCACAACAAACAAACAAACCAGACTGTGTTGTACCAGGCTTAGTCTGCTGGAGAATTCTGCTGACTTTACTTGACATGCATGTTCTTCTGTACTGCAGTTAGAAAAGATTTCAGATGGGATCCAACAATACAGGGAGAAAACCCCCAAAACTCAACCAATCCACAATTTATTTTATATACCAATAGCACCTATCAGCTGAAGCACAGGGCTTGTTCACTTCAGCCACAGGAATGAATCTTCAGGGATCAGTGTCCTGGCAAAATCCTATTTATCTAGAGCAGAAGGTGCCCCACTGATTCTGCTTTAAACTGTTTCACCCGAGATTGAATATTTATTATTTCCATCACTTAATCAGAAAAAAATACACCCTGGAAATCTACTTGGACACAAATATTTCAAGTAGCTGATCTGACACCTTACACAACCATTTGACTGGACAGTGGAAGTATAATCCTGATAGCAGAAGGACATTTGCCAGGGATGAAAGCCTAGGCCAGGCCAAAGCAGCAGCAGCCAGTGATTTAAAACCCATTCTAAAATTAAACCTCCTCCTACCAAGAGCAAAGTATCTGCAGGCCAACTGTGGGACTCATTGCTGATGTCTGAATTTTATTAGGTATATTTTTGCCCAACAGAGCAAGATAAGGCTGACTTTCAAAACAAAATACCCAAATGGCCAAGCAACACCACGCACAAGACCTACATGCTGCCAGTAGGTCACTTCACGTGAGTGAGGCTCCCAGAAGAGATGAAGCCCTCAAACAGGAGGGTGAGCAGCATGCAAGACAAACCTGCAGAATTATTTTATAAAGAGCCCCTCCATTAAGGCTTGTCTGCATTTGGGCACACCACCAACAGAGACAAGAACACAGGTTATAAAGACATCACCAAAATGATTCCTAGTCCTGAGTGCTGAATATTTTAGGGATTAAATACATTGGGCAAGGATGCACGCAACACTAATTAAAAAGGGATACAGTTTCTTAGCTTCCTTTACTCCTAACACGTGGGGATGAACACTGATGAAATAGAGATAAAATGCAGATGAATTTGAAGAGGAAGTTCCTGCCAGAGTGAACCCTGCTCTGTAAGGACATGGATTTGTGTAATCAAATGTAAAGCAAACCCTGCTGCTTGCTCTCAGTGTATGCACATAGAACACTTTAGTATATTCTTGTTTCTTCCTAGAAAAACTGCACACAGTCATTAAAACAGTTTATGTAACTATATATTAAGGCAGTCCAACTAATTAGTTAAGAGGAAATACGTTTTTCAAATCACCTAAACCAAATCTTCCTTTTCCCCAAAGCAACTGTATAAGAAGATTAACTTTTTCCCTACAGAGTTTCACTGTACTTTGAAACAGAACTTTTGTAGCTTCCATTTTTGTAGACAGCTACTTACAAGGAACAAAAAAAAGTCCCCAAAAAAACTCGAAACAAAAAAAAAAAAAAAAAAGAGCAAACAAACTACATATGAAATACAGCTGCCACAAAGTTTCATGTTCTGGTCATCTCAGCAGGAAATAGCTACACCATGGTTATTTAAATCAAGACAAACTGAAGCAGGAGTTGGTGTCTCTAAGAATGACCCATCAAGGAGAAAAGAAAAGCTCTCGGAGTCTGTTCCTTTAATTAAATCATAAAGAACTACGGTTTGGGTGCTATTTTAAGGCAGGACTATATGGAAAAGAGGAGGCAAAATTTGATACTCTCATTTGATATTTCAGAGCTCAAAATCTTTCAAATCACTTAAATGATTTTAAGACTGCCTAATTCAGAAAGGCAGAGGAAGAGAGAGGAGGAGAGACACAAACTACTAATTTATTTTACACGAATACAAATTTATTTTACACAAGTATCAATTGTTAGGCAAGAGGCAGAAACAGAGAAGTCTGCAGATATTTAGACAGAAAAGCTGCCAGTGCAAATGAGAGTAAGATCAGGTATCATTGAGTGCTCAAATTACAAACTCACAAAATAAATGCTTCCAAACATGAGCAAGGAAAAGTATTTCTCATTAGAGACTTTCAGTGACTGCAGATCCACAATGCTGACAGACACTGATTTGTTTTCTGAGCTTTTGAGAAGAGAATTAGATGCCACTTGGGTTCTTTGGGACAAGTGTGATGAGTTTTGGCCTTTCTCTCAGCTTCACGAAAAGAGATTCCTTACACTAAATCCTTCACAGAGCTTTTCCTACACTACAGAGATTTTCCTTCAGAACTAAAAATCCTTCTCCTCTCCTATGCAGGAAGTTTGTCCATTCTCCCTGCAGCCACTCATACACAACTGAAACCACAAGCAGCCGGTAAAAGCAAAAAGTAGAAGGCACAAAAGGATGACAAAGCCTGATCCAGAACATGTCTGCACTTCAAAAACACTCCAAAACTGCAGCAGTTTTACAGGCTGGACAGCTATGAATCAGGATTTATTTAAAGGGAGCCAAGTGCTTGTCATGTGGCTTTCTGAGCAACAATAAACAGCTCTGGATAAACGGCAGCATCAGGAATTTGCACAGGACTCACACTGGACCAGTCTGCTGTCCAACCCCCTGTGTCTGATGGCTCCATGGTTCCACAGCGAGAGGAAACCGGAAAGCCCTGCTCGCCTCAAACACTCGCGTCCTTCCTTAGCATCACCTCTGCTGTGCTAATCTTTTACTCTATAAAGATTTCCCACATGACAGTATTAGGATTGCAAGGGCTTTTGAAACTTTATGAGGAGGCAGATGCAAATCGAGCACACAGCAGACGGCAGGACCTAGCTAAGAAAGTAAATACAAGAGATACTCAAGCACATGTGATAAGCCTGTCTTGTATGTTCGGCTAGCCACGGGAACACAAAATAGGGACTTACAGTCAGAGAGCAGGAACTGGCTAATTGAGTTTTAACACTTTAAAGAGGCAGCAGAGTCTGTAATTTAAGGGCTGACAACACGCCGATTACTATGCTCAGGGGAAAAAAAAGAAAAAATAAACTCTACCTACAGCGAAGCAGAGCTGCAACTCCATGCCACTAACACAAGTGAGAATAAACAAACCGAAATCTACAGGCACTGTTTTCGTGCAGTTCACGCAAGTGCAGAGGCATTCCTCCTCTCCCGGGTCTGTTCCCTTTCAGCCATCACTCTCGGCAATCAGTAGCCACCCCACTAAAATAGTACCGCGGCGGCCGAAGCGCAGCACTGCAGCAGCCTTGCTCCCGGCGCTGTCCCGGGGCTGTCGGCCTGTCCCGAGGCGGCCCCACCGCCCCCGCAGCTCCACCGGGCCCTCCGCCTCCCCGCTCCGCAGTCCGCGCCGCTCCTACAGCGCCGGCGGAGGGAACTGACCGGGGAGAGCAGGGGGACCAGGCCGAAGACTGCGGTACCGGGCTGCCCGGTGCTGCCCCGCAGAAGCTTCCCCGCGCCAGCCGCGGAGGCCGAGCGGGGGCCGGCGGGGCAGGGTTGCTCACCTCTCCTTGGAGTACAGCTCCCGCTCCAGCCGCCGCTTGCGGATGAAAGCCATGGAGCCGTCCGGCCTAGGCGCTGCTACTGCTGCTGCCGCCACAGCAG
>VWYK01102966.1:4331-34767 GCA_013399775.1 Semnornis frantzii
GACCACAGAAACCGCCCCCCCCCCCCCCAATCTGTGTATGGAGAGAGAGGGCCTTGGGAGGCAGGCTGCATTAACCCAGGACACAAGTGAACAAGTATTCTACACTTCCATCCACTTATTAGATGCACAGACAGAAAAGTCAAAGAAACTGCAGCTACACACAAAAAAAAAACCCCAAGGTGTTTAAAAGTAACAAATGTACATATATTGAAATATTGTATATATGATATATATCTTACATACAATATTTAATGTGCTTAACTGTGTAAATTAGCAGATGGAGGTTTTCTGTAAGCAGAAGAGGGGCCCCGATGGGTTTCATCTCAGTATTTTAATAGGAAAATAAAGTCCATCAATCCCAGGTGGTCGGGGCTGAGTCCAACTCCGCGACAACATCGTAGAAGCAAACGAGGTTGGGAGGCTGCCTAGAGCACCCTCTAGTGGCAATCACAGGATTCTACAGGAGAGTAAATGTGGCTTTCTACGCAAGTCGTGAATTGTTTCAGAAGTCACTGTATCACCGCCCGGTGCAGAAGCAGTGATTTGCCTGGTGAAATTTGGCTTCACACAATTGCTTTTATATAGGTTAATTCTTGCAGCTCTCTATAGTCAAACAGTAAAGGACTGGTTATAAAAACTATGATTTAAAGTCAAAGTTAAAAGTTAGACAGCAAAGGATGGAGGAGGAGGCGGTTACACTGCAGATGCTTAAGAGCCCTGTTTTTTTTCCACTGAAGATTAAAGGCTTTGGCATTGCAAGGCAGATGGTTCTTTCCACTCTGCACAGGTAACACCAAGATAACACTAGAACACAGCCCCAAGAGTGCTGCAGTATCTGTGGTGTTAGACTAGCATTCTGCTCCACAGTCTGGCACTGTCTGCAGCTTCTTCTGCAGGTGCTGGGTGCCACCTGCACTCTCCCCCCCCCTTGGCACAGAAGGCTGTCAAGGCTGGAAGCACGCTACAGCTCAATCTCACCCTTTGACAGCACAGGCACAGACAGAAGGTTAGTAACAATGACATCACAGCTTCTCCAGCAGAAGCTGAAATAGGGTTACAATAGCCATTAGTCTGATCATCTTTAAAGACTCCTATCATAAAACTTACTACTGCACAGTTTTGTTTTGGGGCAAAGAACACAACTGAAGTGGTGCAGCCAAAAATATGAAATCACCATTAAGGAGTCATTGTTGTCACTGATGTAACAGTACCATCATCTCCCACCTCACAACCATGGTCTGAGCTGGATTAAGAGAGGTGCTCATATGACTTTAAAAGCCCTTCAGAAGGACACTGCTGCTGTCCAAGTTCACAATGATTGCTCTGCAGGAGACTTTGCTGTTGGTAATCACACAATATGAATGCATACACAAAAGTAGCTGCTACCTTTTAGAACATTACCCAGCAGAACCTAAGAGCCAAGCAAGAGGCTCACAAGTCACATGGGTACCTTTACAGCTCATCAGCCTCCAGTAAGGGAGGCTTGCTTGTGCAAGCAAGTATGAAATGGGGAGTAGCACCACATTAGGAGAATGACAAGTTTGCATCTACCACACTAGCAATGACTCCTTTAAAGAAGCCTTCTGCAGCAGTACATGAAAAAGACAATTTAGATTTAAGAGTATTCTTAATGAAGAATTCGGAGAGTTACACCCCAAACCACTTACATATGCACTTCAAAATCATCTTGAAAGCACACAACAAGCAGACCAGACTAACTTAACAAGACCAAACTAGAGTCAGGTTTGCTCAGAACAAGAGATGGTTTTGGGGTTTACTCCCCTTCCTCTATAAAGACAGAAGGCAGAGCCTTTGGGGAGTCCAGGAGAATTGCCTACACATCAGGTTTTGCCCCTGTGTTTTTTAAAAAAAAATTGTGAAGCATGCCATGCTCCAAAAGCCACTGTATTGGTTTAAGGTGACTGGCCCCACAAGGAGGGAAGAGGGAGGGATGGCACTACCACTCCCCTCCACCCGGAGTAACATGAACAAGCTGGATCATGTATTCCACATCATGCCCTCATTTTTGCTCTCTAGTACAGTTTCAAAGCATTTCCTATGCTCTATGCTGAGGCTACCTGAACATACTTACAGTTTAAACTGTTCCACACTAGTCCTCACATGTTAGTAGCACTACTACTCTAGTTATTTCTCCAAAATGCAGAAGATAGCTTGGCTCTGTTATGAACAGAGTACAACAAAAGCAGACTGCTGTAAGAAACAGAGAAAAGCAGCACATCATTTGCTTAGCATTAGCAGAAGCTGCTACACACAAAAGTCAGAGCTTGGGGTCACTAAGCTCTTCCAATATCACCTTCAGAACCAAATCCCTTTTGTCCTAGAGCTACATTTCTGCCATTACACATTTCTATTAAATATACTTACCATAAAGACAATTGACACAAATTTGAAACATGGTATAATCATCTCTTTATTGAACTTAAAACTTCTTTAAAAGCCTTCTCAGTGTGTTGATTTCAGCAATAGGCAATGTAGAATGTAACAGGTTCAAAAGATTTACAGAGTAGTGGCTCATGCTTTGTGAGAAGCCTTATTGCCCTCTTGCATTCTTATCCCTGACAGACACTCAAGAACAAGAAAAAGAACAAGTATTTACAAGTACCTCTCAGAAAGGATGAAGTTTACAGTTAGAAATTCACATATGTACAGTTTTGAACTGTTCAAGTATGTTTCAGTTGGACAAAGTGCTACAGATCATGAAAATACAGTAAGAACAAGAGGAACTATTAAGACAAAGATGTGGCAGTCATTTGTGCCAAACTTGCAGGTGGCTGCGGTATATGCAAGACTTAGAAGTTAAAAGTATCTGGAGTATTGCCCTGAATTTGGAAAGTGTAGCTGGCAGCAGTAGATTCTGGAACAACATTTTGGTCTTCCTCCTCCTAGAAGAGAGAGCAGTACCATTATAGCCTTACTAGTCAGTGCTACAATAGAAAATAGAAGTGGAAATAAATCCTGTAGCCACTTACTTCTGCTGAGAAATATTTCTCAATCAGGGTGGATGAGGCTTTGTACACTTGTTCATTCTCATGTGACTGGAGAGCTTCGATTTTGTCTAGACCCCCACATTCCTCAATCATGAGACAAAGTTTTTCTGTCTCATTAATCTTCTCAGCAGCCTGCAAAGAGACAAGCATGGAATAACCTCAGGAAAGAGGTGTGGCACCAGCCACTGGAGAATCTTTAGCAACAGCTTGTACAAATGATTGAGTATGTTGCATCCACATACCAAGAAGATATTAGAAATAGCATCCAGGATAACTAGCACAGTCTTGCTGTCTTTAGCTGACAAAAGATTCAGTAGGGGTTCTACAACACCAGCCTGGACAAGATACACGATCTGGTCAATTGTTCCCCCACTTGTGTAGTTAGTCACAGCCCATACAGCTTCCTTCTGAGATTTGAAATCCCCCTGTAAAGGTGAAAGCAGAGCATTTGAACACATAGTAATAAGTGATTGCAAGCACCTCAAAGTAGCAAATGTTTTTTTATTACCTTCCTCAGAATACCAATGAGATATGGCACAAGACCATGCTCTACAACTCGTTGAATCTGATCCTGACGTCCAGCAGTGATGTTGGACATGGTCCACGCTGCTTCTTTCTGAATGTTGTTTTTATGATGAGAAAGGAGACTTGGAAAGACAGATAGTGCTCCCGAGTCAATAACAATCTGTGTCTGCTCATCAGTACCAGTGACAATATTTCCTATGGCTCTCAATGAAGGAGTCTGAAACAAATGGGAGTACTTAGGAAAAGTGGCATGATCTAATCTGTGTTTGCACAGATACAGCCATATTCAACACCCCTCTGCTCTAGCCCGCCCAGTTAATGGCACAATATGCTATGTACTTATGATCTTTAAGCTCCTCATTAGCATTCCATATGCTGACATTAAGCATGTTAAGGTTGCACACCTTTCAAGACCAGTCTGCAAACTACTACCCATGACTGATCTTAGGAAAATCATCTCTTAAGTGCTAATGCAGTTTTGTTATACTATAATTACAGCATGCACAGAGCCAAAATGCTCACTCTCCCTAGAATCTGGATTTCCAATCTGCATGTCTGACAGCTCACCATTATTGGCAGTTCGCTACATCCCAGGAGTTTCACAAGTTGTGGCACCAGTCCAGTTTTCACTACAACTTCTATCCTGTCATTGGAACCATCTGTTAGGTAGGAAATGGCCCAGCATGTGTCTGCTAACACCTCATGATCATCATGGTGTAGAAGCCGAACAAGAGTTGGAAGAATCTGCTCAACAGCTTCTATGGGTGGTGCAGGATTCTTATTGCGACACAAGTTTGAGAGGGTCCAGGTAACATTGCGCAAATATCCAGACTGCAAGAGTTGAAATGAAGGGTGAGAAGTGTTTAGTTACTTGATCTCTTACTCATTTACTAGTTGTAACTTGACTTATACTGCACACTTACAGCCAGAGAAGAGAGATCAGGAACAGCTAGAAGACTCAGCAGTGGCTCAATTGCACCATATTTAATAACCAGATCTCTATAGGCAGAACCATCCCCTGAGAAAACAAGAACAGCAGACAGGTAAAGACCAGAGCAGAGGGATGTGTGTGCAGAGAATCATTATGTTATAGGATGAATTCCAGGAAAAAAATAGGAAGAAATAGGAGGACAAAAGGACTAGCACCATAGTTAAGTCAAATAACAAGTATGTGTTTCCTTAACTAAGCTATCAAGCTTAATTTTTATTTTCTACCACTAGAATTGAGCTCTTCTCATAACTTCAAATGCATTCAAAGCATTGGTTGGACAATTGGGTTTTGTAGTAGAACATCAAATTTCATAGAACATCAAAGTTTGACTCAATTCTTCTATTGTAAGGCTTTTATCATGCCTGTTTTCTCTGCATGTAGATTCACCACTCTGTGAGACACAGCTGTCGGAAGCTAACACAGTAAACATTAACTTTGTTGGGATCCAACACCAGAAGATCAAGTACTTCTGAAAGGTGCATGAGAAACTACAGTATAAAATACTTCCATATTAGTAAGTAGCTATTTCAAAGTAAGGAATTATTGACCATTACATACTCAGTGGTGAGCTTTCTGCTTCCTCTTTCCCCCTTAAGACAGAGCAGAGCTCACTGCTAAGTCACAAAACCATCAAGCGAGATCTGTGGAAAAGCCCTGTGTTGTAGCATGATTAGGTAGCTTAAAAACTGAACTGAAATATGCCAGCAATCCACATAAACACAACCCACAGGCTGCCAGGTATTGCATGAAACATAATAGGTCTGATTATAAACTATGCCTGTAGCATGCTCTACACTGCAGAGCATGTCTTCACTTGAAAGTTAAGGCAGAGCTCCCAAGAAGCCCATCATGATACATGACACATCAGAAGTGATGTACTCCTGTTTCAAAGGCAGCAACGGTATGAAATTGAGCTGTGTAGCATATTGACATACCTGCAATATTTCCAAGTGCCCACACAGCCTGTTCACTGATGTGAGTGTGGGGAGAGGCCAGCAGAGAGATAAAAGCAGGAATAGCTCCACCATCTACTACTGCCTTTGTTTGCTCTGATGTGCCAGANTCTGCCCAAGAAGGAGACAAACTTCGGGATCAAACCAGCCCGAATTATGTTGTCTATTGGGGGCTGCTTCTCTCTTGAGAGGAGTTTCCTAAGGAAAGAAACAAAGCTTTATCTTAGCCTGCAGAGATCTGGACAGGTTGAACAGTCTAAAAAGACTTCTATTTAAAAATAAAAAAGGCTTAGTATTGTTTTAGCATTCAGAAGACAATACAACATGACACAAAGGAGAAACAGACAAGGTACAGAGAAGCTGAACACTAGCTTCCTTAACCCATTAGCAGGGGCTTTGGCAGGTGCTGTTCAAACTCTGAAATTAAGCAGACTGTCAAGTCATAGCACATCTGAGTTGCTAGAAGTTTCTCAGCAGAGCAGGATTAGTGACTGCCAGAAACAGTGCTCCAGCAAGACACAAGCTCACTAAAGGACATTTTAGATTTACAAAAAAGGAAACCTGGCATACTTCTAGCCCCAGGTTGCCTTACTGTTGACATCGAGGGCAGTAATCTACCTTAGAATATTGTAGTGAAGTGTTAACACAGCTTAAAAAGGTCTTCTGCTACAGCAGTGTTTATTACTACTTACACAGCTCTAACATGGACTACTATTTATTTTATCTCAAGACCACTAGAAATAAATCTTCCTAGTAAAGTGTTCAGGCACTTTAAACTCAAAAAGCCACATGGTTGTAATGAAATGATGACTAAGTGTACCTAAACATTGTATATAAGATTGACTCAGCTGTTTGTTGAAACACTGCCTGATAAGAACAGAAGAACAATAGCTGCTGCCATAAGCAGATACTCAGCTATTACAGGCTTGCACAGCCAAATTGGTTACCTCTGAACTTACCTGGCAGCTTGAGTAGCCTGTAGCTGAAGCTCCATATTACTACTATTAACTCCTTTGACTATTTCATCAACTGACCAGAGTGCTGAAACCTGCATAATAAAAAATTAAATTAGCACTTGTTGAAAATTACATGTCTTCATGACCAGAGGCCTTCTAAACAATATAATGGAGTTCACAACCATTTTTGTTAAAATGTTACACCAGTATGTGATACTCCAAAACTTCAGCTACAGTTTTATCTGCAGTTATCTGAACTACTGAAAGCTTTTTCACACCACCACTATTACTCCAGGCTTAAACACAACTGGCTATGCTATGTCTTAGAGAGCATTGACCATCAGAGTTCGCAGTGCAGGCTTAAAGTTGGTATGTATGTAGTAGTGTTGTCCCCAACATGGGAAGGGATTCCTGTTAATACAGCTGCATAAGCTTACATTGCAAGGTCTCCAAGAGTATCTGTTCCAAATACCTTCCTACCTGATTGTTCCTGTTTTCCTGAAGGGGAGAAGTAGCATCATCTGGAAAAGTGCTAACGTTTCTTCTTTTAAGTATCTGGTCATCTTTCTTAGCTTTCCTCAGCTCTACATTGACTTCAATACGCCGCCTTCTCATTTCCTGGAAAAGAGATGCTCATGGTCAGTTCCTAGCCTTTACAACTCAAAAGACACAATGGCCTGCTCATGTACTAAACACATCAAAATACTCACTGTAGTGTCCTTTCCTTTGTTCTTGAATCTGTTCAGTCTTGCTGTTGGTGTACCAGCATTCTCATTAGTAGACATCTTGCTTATTAGATTTGAGACACACAAATAAAAGCAAGCCTGAAAAGAGACCACATAATAAACAGCAAGTTGACTCCACAAAAGTTAAATCTAAATCTAGGATCAATACTTGATAATGAGACACACTTGCCCACATTAGATACAGTAACAGCCTCAGACATGAAGTCACTAAGTCACTTACACAACGGTTGTCTTTTTAAACACCTCGATGTTACAGCAAGCTCTGGCATTAACACAAATGTGTCTACTGTTTTTACATTAAAAGTACTCCCAACCACAAATATAACCAAAGTAATTGTTTCCAGGAGCAAAGTGGCCTTCCTTCCGCTGGACACCACACTATTTTAAATAGAAATTTCATTAAATCGTATACCTACATTGCACAGGCACTCCACCCAACCCTGCCCCGGCCCCTTGGATGGGGACAGAGACCATCTCGGGAAGGTGTGAGGGTGAGCGCCGCGCCAGTACAGCCAGCAGAACTTAGTAGCAGGCATACTTGCACCTTGACCAGCTCTAAAGTTACTCACATCATGGTTTCATTTCAACCACAACTCAAAGCACATAGCCCGCTCTGAAAGGCGCCAGCCTCATCCCAAGCAGGAGCCTGCAATCACTATTACTCGGGAAGGCGCAAGGACTGCCAGCCTGCTGCATCTCTATCAGAGCCCAGTTCCCTCTGACAGAGCAGCGCACAGCCTCGCACCCGGCTTCTCGCCGCAGCAGGCTCCCAGTACCCATCCCTCCTACCGCAGGGCCAGACACCTCGACCGCAGACTCAGAGCACAAGCCGCCGTCCTGCACCGCCTGCAAGCACGCTGCCACTGCCTCCAGCTGCTCCAGGCGGGATTTAAATTTCCCGCGGCCTCGCCCTGACATTGGCCAGTTCGAGCCATAGCAACCCTCTAATTGGCCAGTTTGAAATGCACCTCTTCTCGCGAGATGCCGGGGGCAGCGTCTGCACCACGCCCCCGGAAGAGCGGCGCAAAGTCACGGATTCCACGGAGGATTCCCCTCGGCACTATAACTCCCGGCAGCCAACGCGCGGGGCAGCGCCTGGGAACTGTGGCCCTCCTGCCGCAGCAGCGCGCCGGGAGTTGTGGTTGCACAAGGGCTGACGTTGCGGAGGCCACCCAGGGGAGTGGGGTGGGATGTGCGGGGTGGGGGGGGCTGTTTGCACTCTTGGATGGGGTAAGAACTGCGGAGTCCTTCGGGCTCTGAGCTGTGAGGAGCAGCGGCACGCCATTTCCTCACCTGCAGCCTAATTTCAACCTCTAAGCTCTTCCTGAGGCAGTGTTGTTTCCTGGAACACGGCGCGCAGGAATTTAAAGAACGCAGGATGTGAGATCGCAGTTGAAAGCAACTCAACAACTCTCAGGACAGATCAAAGCCAAATCACACTAAAAATGTATGGTCACCTTTGTAGCACGCTCAGAAAATCGACCTATTTGGGATGGTTTCAGACGGATTTGCTCTATTTATGAGGGATACAATACAAAAATCCCTCCTGTTTCACAGGAGGCATAACTGAAATCATAAAACCTGGGGGGAAAACGACTCTGCCAGCAACTCAGACATCTGTAACTTACCCTCCAGGACAGAGAAGCATCAGAAATGCACATTCATGTATCTGTTAAACTGTTACATTAAAAGTGATCTGCAGATGCAGTTATTGGTGAGAAGAAGCGTGAGCAATGACAATTTACAGAGACGTTTCTAGGCCCTATAGTTCTAAGCCAGAGTAGAGAAACCAAGGGAAGGCACATCAGGGGAGACACTGAAGAAGATAGATTTGATAGAAAAAAAGGCATCTCAGAAATAGAAATTGAGATTAAACACCTGGTATGCAGAAGGCTGATGTGCAAGAAGTCCACTGGGTCATGAACTGCTGGCAAGTGCATAGTCTACAACGGCATCAACTGGGTGAAGGAGACGAGTGCAGGGATGGGTGCTGCAGGGTGGGGAGCAGCTGTCAGTGATTTGGCAGCTTTAGGTGGCTGTGTATGGGGTGCTGCAGGCTGATAAGGGGGCGACAGAGAGGTGTCATGGCTTGAAGAGCCGTTATCAAAAGTGACAAACAGAAGGACTGAGGTCGGTGAGACATCTGGGGACAAATGGGCCCACAGCGGCTAAACTGGGTGGAAGCAATGAGGACGGCAAAGGGTGCACAAGGGAAGGGGCCGAGAGGAAGGCCAGCGAAGGGACAAAGCCGACCGTGGAGCCAACCGGACAGAGGCGAGCTGGTTGGCGGGGCAGTGCAGGATCCAGCGGTGGGGGTGGATCGGTGGTGCGAAGCCGGACGTTGTGAGGCCCGTGAGGTAGCGGTGAAAGGCGAGGTGCGGGAGAAGGGTGGTCGCGGTGCGCTGCGGACCTGCCGAGGGCTGGAGGGCGGCTGCCTCGCCGCGCTGAGGGAGCTAACGGCCACTGCGCGCGAGCGCGCGCGCCGCTGGAGGAGCTCGCGCTCGCGCGACGTTGACAGACAGGAGCCCGAAGCGCGGCAGGGCGGGGCGGGCGACGCCGTGGCCAATGCAGCGCAGGGAGGGAGGGACCGGGGGCAGAGCAGAGAGAGCGTAGGAGCACGCTTAGGGGCGGAGCCAGCGGCGACCGGGCGGGGCTCTTACAGCGCCGCGCTCAAAGCTTTTGCTGGGTGACCCAGTGGCCTAATGGATAAGGCATCAGCCTCCGGAGCTGGGGATTGTGGGTTCGAGTCCCATCTGGGTCGTACCGCAGTTGTTTTGTGGCTCTGCTGCAGATCCAGCGTGCGTTACTGTCGCCCAACCGCTGCTTTCCCTTCCCCAATACTTTTAGTCGAGCCACTCGCTACTGCCGGCGCGGGTGCAGAAGACCCTTCGCGGAGCCCTTCGCCCGCTCTTCCAGAGTGATGGGCCCCAGGCACGCTCACATCCCCTCATGGCGTCCCCGCTACCGCCTCGTCAGCGGGGCACCTGCCCGCGCCACGCTGCCTGCCTTGGTGCCTGCCCCGGCGCCACTGAGCCAGGTGCTGCCGCCGGCATCTCCCTTTTTTCCCTGGGGATTCTCGCAGAAGCGAAGTGCTTCCGCCCGGCGTCCGTTACTGGCCACAGGGCGAAGCGTGAGGCGGCCGGAGCGGGCGTCGCCTTGGCCTCTGCAGATTGGTGGCTGAGCGTGTGGCTGGTGAGTGTCCCCGGGGCTCCCCGGGCTGTGCGGAGCCGATTCGCGGGCGGGCGACGCTGCGGAGTTGATCCTGAAGCCGACCTCAGCGCAGGCTGGCTGGGGCTCGGGGGACTCGCTGTGTCCTGATCAGGGTCCCGTCTCTGGCCCCTCCAGAGCCGCTGTGCCCAAGACACGAGGGGAGCTGAGGCTGTGAAGGTGCCGCTGATGCCAGCACAGCCGGCTGCAGAGCCGACCAGAAGCCCTCTCTTGGAACAGAACGGGACCACTGCACGGCCGGTCCCGGTTTGTCTCAGAGCAGGGATTCTGCTCGAAAGCTCTTCGCCTCGCCGCTGCTGCCGGCAGCTTCTGGAACCAAGAGGCGCCAAACGCTCCTACGGTCATTTTAATCCGGACCCTGTTCAAGTAAAGAGTCTGGAGAACCTCGTTAGTGCAGACATAGTCACACAGAAGTATGGCTTGGATTGCACTACCTGCTAATTTAAACAGCAAGCTCCCTGGAGCACAGAAGGTCTGCAGTCAATCCATCAATCCATCCATTTGCAGCACAACCCCATTACACTCAGGACCTCTCATTTGCTGCTGATGGAGCAGGAGATGAGATCCAAAAGGAGCGCACAAGCTCACTTTCCCCTCATCCTTACTTTAAAATCCGATTTTCAATACAGCAATTTTAGGACACTTTTGGAATTGCAATGTTGAAAATAACAGAAGAAAACGAGGATTAATAAATGCTGCAGTAGAAACACAACACACCGAGCAACAGATGCCTTAAGATTTCATTTGTTTTGCATGTTATTCTGGCTAATTTTCTGCATCTTTGCCCATAGCTGTTTGAGGTAAACGCCTGAACCACTGAAATAAATTAGCCCTGAAGAATTCTGTTAAACTGCTTAATTAAGTCAGTACAAAACAAGCAGTGTTTAAACTAGGCATCAGCCGCCCCACATGACATAGCCGTGGGCAGATTTTCTGTTGGGGGTAGGATTCAGCAGCTGGGTGCTTTCATTAATTAATTATTTAAATTTCACGACATCCAGTAGCAGGTAGTGAGATAAACTGTCATAGTGGAAATCTTGTCTAGCAGTAAGTTCAGCCATTTCAGTTGGGAACATCAGAACAAGCCTGTTTAATTCTGTAGTGGAAAGCAGGGTTGGCTTGGTGTGTGACTTTACATAGAGTTGTGTTAACACAGACTGAGAAAGCAAACTTCATCTGTGGTCTGCAGAGCTGTTCCTTGGGCTGGACATAACTACTGCATGTTTCAGTCTGAAAAGAATCACTGGAAAGGGTTCCTTAAACTAACAGAGAAGGTTCCCAGCTGTGAACTGGAGGTGGCCAGAAATACCTGAATAGAGTTGACTGGAATACACACACATCCTGTACAGGCCCTGAACGGCAGAGCTGATGCCTGCTCCAGCATCTCTCAGTTGCACTTCAGCACACAGTTCTCCCTGCCCAGTCCAGTCCTGTCTGATTTTTCCTCTATGGAATGCCACAGGAAGCCAGAGCCTTCCCCAAAATACAAATTGCTAAAAGCACAGAGCTCTAAGTTGTTGAGACACACGGGTGACTGTAAGTGAAGGGGGTGTCCCCCTGCTCTCCTCCTGGGGCAGGGGCAGTGGGAGGCTAGCTGGGACCACAGCAGCTTGGTCCTTCTCCAGTGGGTTGTCCAGTGAGTGACTCCTGTTTCCCTTAAGGCTGCCTCTCATTAGCATGAATCCGGGGAAGGGCATAAAAGACTCCAGTTCATTTTGAGTCTGGATAAACTTTACTTCAAAATGACAACCAAAGTGTTCTGGCTCCTCTGCTTTGTCATTAGATCATCTTGCAGCTCGGTGGCTGGTAAGTCTGTCACACTGGCGGGGGGGCTGGGGCATGTTTGCCTTTGCTTTCAGGGGAAGCTGAACCATTACTACAAATTCTCCCCCGAGCAACCCTCCTCACCTGTAGGCTTCTCAGCAAGGGCTGGTCATAACCACGTAAGGGCTCAAGAAAGAAACGTTTCGCCTTGTCCCTGGGGTGGGAATGTAAATGGCAATATTTGTCAGAATATTTGGAAGAATTAGGAGCACCTGCCAAAAGCAGGCAGTGAGCTGGTGCCTTGAATCCTACTAGCCAGCATTTAGCAGCTGGAGTTTGACTTGCTTCTGCATCTGGGGATTTTTTTATTTGTATATGACTGTTCCCTTTTAGTCTCCTTTTCCCCTCACCTGCCAGCTCCAGATTTCTCATGTAATTTATTTCGGTGTGCTCTGTGCTCTCTTGTGGCTGCAGCAAGCTGTCCTAAACAGATGTATTTTCTATTTCTTAGTACCTCACTGATGGTACAGAGATAAGATCTACTTCTATTCCATTGGCAAAGAGAAAGGCAGGAGCTAATCATGCTGTAGTTGCAATTCCTTAAGTTGCAGGAGCTAGGTGGGTGTAGGGGAATGGACCTCAAGGTCCTGAACAGATTAAGCAGATTAAAAAAAGAGCTGTTTCTTGTTCAATCCATGTCTGAGAAGGCAGAATAAACTGGTTGGAAATTATACATATAAAATCAAGTCCAAAACACCTGTTTAGGGTGCACAGCTTCACACTGAACCATCTCCACACCACCCTTGCCTATCACCTTCTTTAGCTTGGACTTCTTCCACCCCTTTCTTCATGGACATTCTTTTGACTTTACATGTGGCCAGCCCAGATATCAGGGAATCTTTCCCATGACAGCAGCTGGTGAGAGCGAAGGGGGAGAAGTGGCAAGGTCAGCAGTTGAGTCAGTTATAGAAGATAAACCAGGACGTTGCTCATCTGTGTATGTCAAAGATCTCTTTTCACACAAGGAGTTAGGCTCAGCCTCCTACACGATGCTAACCACAGAGAGCGAACACCCAGACAGCGGCTGTGTGTGGGTGAACTGTTTTAAAACTCTGCTGGCTAGCTACAGGCATGCAGTCAAGGGACAGAGTAAAAGGAAAATGAACTGCAAGAGGAAATTCATCTCTTCCCAGGGTATACTGAAGGTCATTTTGCTTTGTGAGGTCCGAGAAGGTATAAAAGAAGGGCTGGGTGACTGTCCAGCTTGTGTGGACAGTGTCATTAAGCCTTCCCATTTTTCACTTGATTCCCAGACACTTCCTCCCTTTCTCAACCCTTGTCCCCTCAACTTAAGAAAAGCCTTGAAATAATTGTTAGCAGCCTAGCAACCAGCCTATGCTGCTGCCACTATACAACTCCCTGGTGCAAAAGTCAGAGACCCAAAACTGTGAATAAAGATATTTTCACAGCCTAAAGCTGCTGAAGAGCCCAGATGACATTGTCATTAAGGCATCTCACGGATGGGAAAACCAAATAGTTCTGTTGTCGTGGTCTTTTAAACAAGCAGCCCCGATGGCAATGTGAACCCTGTTTCCTCAGATGCTTCCCTGGGGACTCAGGCTGTTGAGAAAAGAGTTTGTTTATAAGTCCTGTTTTTAATTTGCAACAATAATAAAGTAAAAATGCAAATCTCCTGGTTTGCTCACGCAGCTGTGTTCTCTATCCTGAGCTTTCCAGAGTCCAGGGGATGAGCTCTACTGAATTTTATCTGTTGAACTATTTACCAGTTACATCATCCTGGCCTCACTTACAGACTACAGCCTCAAACCTGCCCTGTGCTTCCAATTCAGAAGCAGATGGAAAAAAAATAATTGAAAATGTTATTTTTTCCTTTTCTGTGTGTTTAGGATCCCTGTCCTATGCTGAGAAACCCAGTCAGACCCTCAGCAAAGAGGCTTACAGCTCAGCAAATGCTGCACCTGACCCAGTCAAGCTGCCAGCCTATAGCACCAGCAACACCAGAAAGAACCACACAGAACACTGGCACCTGCATCCTGCTGACCTGCCATGGCTGGGACCACCTGAGATCATCTCCCACTCGTCAGACAAAAAGAAACACACCAAAGCTCTAGAAAACAGCACAGGGCTGAGAAAACAGCTCCTGCAGTATGGGGAGGCCCTGCCTCTGGAGACCCCAATTGAGAGGCCTTCTCCTGCCTCCTCTGACTTCAACCAGGCAAGCAGAAAGCAGGTGGACAGATTGCTGGCGGAGGCTGCCAACAGCGTGTCGGCTCATTTCCACCAAAAGGTGACATCCTTAGTGGAGACTCACCCTCTTCCAGACTCTGGAGCAGCTGAGTTGAATGATCCTAACATGGTGGATCACTTCAACCGACCGGGCAAGACAATCTCCTACAAACATACTGATCCCTTGAAGGGGATCAGCAAACCCTCCTGGGTGACCAACCGCCATCCATCCAGCTTGTCCTACCACTTCAGTGCACTGAAGAAAGGTAAGGGGATGGGCAGAGCATAGATCTCCCCTGAACTGTCCAAAGGCAGTTTAGGGTGGCCTAACTGGGATGAAATATGCCCAAAGGGCCTGTTGCTGCCCCCCACTCTCTGTTTGTTGCAGATGCTGATAAGGAGAAGGCATGCCTGAGTGAGTGCAGGAAGGAGAGAGACGAGGTGGAGGCCTACTGCAGCAGTGAATTTGGTAAGCTGTGTCCTCCATCAGCCTCACAAAGCCCAGGCCACCTTTGTTCAACTCTTAACTGACATTTCACTTCTGCTTTTAAGATATGATTTTACTGAGTATGTCAAATAAAAGGCACCCAAAAGGCACCCACCACAGCTCTTTGTAACTACAGAGAACAGTTCCAAGTCTTACACTGCCCCTTCCCTATCTTGAGGTCAGTATTGCTCCTTTCTGGTTCCTCTACTTCCCACACCTGGGAGGAAGACACCTGTCGTGCTGCTGGTCAACAGAACTGAAGACCAATTGCTTTAAATACTCCAAGATAAAATACTGTAGTGTGTTACTTACCTCTTACTAATTAGAGCAGAATTGTGATTTTGGGGGCAGAAGTTTCAAATGAAAACAAAATGGAGACCCAAACAAAACTGTGATCCTCTCTGTACAGAGTCTCCTTGAAGTTCCTCAGACTCAGTGTCTTAGTCATTGTGTCCAAGCTGATGCAGCTAAAGATGGTAGAAGACAGAATGGTGGTTTTGTGCTGACTTCTGAAGAGCGTCTTCAGACCAAAACCTTGGTTTGTGCTAGCAAAGTTGTGAAATAGATAGCAACTTTTTCTCACAGTCCTTTAAGAGATAAGGAAAATACAAGCCTGATGGTAGCAGATGTTTCCATTTGTAGAACATAAACACGTTAGGAGACATCTGTTTTCTCTAAATGGAGAAGTCAGGAAGTGCTTTATACAAACGTTACACTCTTATTTTTATCACTCTTCTGCATTCCTGTCATATGTAGGCCTTACAGTGCCCCAGCCTCTGTGTTTTTCAGCCTTTAAGGGTCTCATTTCATCCCTTAAATTGGAAAGCCAAGTAAGAAATAAACAGTCTGAGCAACAGATCAGCCAAGGTTCTACCACAGTGATCAGACAGAGCTTTTGTTTCTTTACATTCAGTGCAGATTGGAGACAAGGGACTGAGCTCAGTGAGGCAGGTGTCAGGCCAGTTCTGTTTGGCCTTCCCAGTGCCTTTGTTGTTTTCTGTCTCCTGCACTCAGCTCAGTCTTGTCAAAACCAGAAGCTGGGTGGAGAGCACGAAGTCACTGAGCACACAACGTGCTGCCCTGCTTGGTGCCTGTGCCAGTATGGGAAGGGCCCTGTCTTCCCAAAGCTCCAAAGCAGAAGCATTTCATTAGCAGGTTAGCTTTGGACTGGAAAGTTTCTTACCTTGTTGGGTAAACAGGTCCAGTTATTATATAGGAGGATGGAAAACTGCACTAGGGCATCAGTACTGAAGGCATCCCTTTCTTTTGGAACACTTGATAAAGCATGAGGTGAATAACTCAGCAACAGCTAAAGTGATGACCCCATCTGATGTGCTTATTTGATGCAACTCCTGCTCTCAAGCTTCCCACTACTGAGCCAAGGAGATTTCTGCTGCCACTTTTCAGCCTTTCAAGGAGAGCCTACACACATACCTTGAGTTGCCACCAAGATCCATAACCTGATGCTTGCCTTTTTTGCCCCTTCAAGCAGCACTGAATGGAATTGTTCACAACGTGGAAAGCCTGGGGAACGGAGTGCACTTGGTTACACTGCTGGTGAACGGCGATGGATTGTACAAGCTGAGTCGCCTCTACGTTGCTCCTGATGGCTTCTTCTTTCGAGTGCATGTTCTGGTTGTGGATACTTTAAACTGCAGCAAACCCTGTCCAGACTTTAAACTTGGTAAATAATTCCAGCTAAATCCATTCTGCTGTTCCTCCTGCATGCAGTGCAGCTTCAGTCTGCCCTGCTTTAATATGCCTATCCTGAGTTCGGGCATCCTTTGGAGAAAAGAAAGTATTTAGTGTAGGACAGGAGAGCTTTTCCCTCCCCAGTTTGTCTCAGTTGTGAGAAGACAGCCAGCAGCATGAAGTCAGGTAGCAGTGCAGTCTGTCCTTCAGTGTGTCCATTTCCCAAATGATGGCAGGAGTTTTCAGGATTGCCAGGAGAAGCAGGGGTTTAAGATGATGTCTTTGTCAGTCCAGTTTTCCTTCTAAATGCAGGTTTACCAAATAGCAGAAGCTTTGTTTTGGGGAAATAACAAATTGCAGTACAACACAGTAAGCCATTATTTCTGTGTAAGCATAACCCACAAGTCCTCCTGAAGCTCAGGGTACTGCTGTGCTCAGATAGACTTTCAAAATGTATTCTGCAGGGTACCACTTCACATCTGTTCATAGATCAGTTGCCCTTAGAGCGAGCAGAGGAATGAATCAGTGCTTTGCTCTTCATAGCACGGAGGTCTCCTTTATTTTGCAGGCAGTAGGTACATTGTGATGGGTCAGATCTACCACAAGAGACGACAGATCCCTGCCAACCTGCTGCAGCTCCTGCGTGGGCACCTGAGGCCTGGGGATGGTTTGCTGCGAAGCAGCAGCAGCTACGTGAAGAGATTCAACAGGAAGAGGAACCGCAGAGTGCAGGCAGCACGCACCAAATGTGAGTAAAGCTCCAGTAACCTCCACCTGGGGCACAGGCAGAAGCATTCACCTACTACCAGAACAGGCCTGGCCACAATTCAGCAGCAGCAGAAGGTAGTTCTCTTCACCTCTGAGCTGGTGGTGATGGGACACTTGTTTTGTGCAACACTAACTGCACATCTTGCCTAGGCACCAAAAGACTGTGAAGCTCAGCACAAGAGTCAGTGCTGCACTTAACAGCACTCTGAAGGAAACATCAAATGGCTGTGGATCTGCTCCAGCCATTTCCAGAGCCACAGGTTATCACTGCCTCTCTGCTGTAACTTGCCCCCAGTAATCTGTAGTAACTGTAATCTCTGGAAGTGTTGCTCTAGGTACACAGGAAGTAACTGCACTTTGAACCCTTAGAACAGACACTTGCAGGTAACAGAGTGCAACCACTGCTTTCACACAGCTCTGCCTTCAAGGATGCTCTGCATTGGACTCAAAAGAAACCAACAAACCCAAGGTATCATTTCTATGGTTTTGGTATCCCTGGGGACAGCCCTACTGCTGAACAGGTCACTGTTCTTTGTTCAGAGCTGGGTTTTCATACAGACCAGCTGAGTGTGTGAACACACTGACAGCAAATGCAGCCACTGCTCCACTCAGATCCCCCCAAGGGTGCAAGGGATGCACAATTAGCATGCAATCACAACCACACTGGGTGGCTGCTTGCATTGTCAGCTCCTTGAAAGCTCAGTCCCAGAACCATGTCATTTTCCCCTCAGAAATGTCACCAATTTTGTCGTTGCACATCAGTAAAGTTAATTTTGGAACTGAAGATGCAATCTTGTAGTACCTTTAATGTGGAGGGATAGCAGAAGCTGTGAAACGGCTGCAAAAGGATCTTGATAGTGGCAATTCCAGGAGTCGGTGTTCAGAAATTAGGAATTTTAACCTAATAAATTGTTCTTTGGGTTTTGGAAGATCCAAGAAGCTTTTGTAACAACGATATATTGTCCGAGAAGTCACCTGGGGATTTAAAGATGTTTATTTAGATAAAAAACAGGAAGCAGTGGCTTCTAGAAGCATTTTCTGGTTTGATGCAAAGGTAGTTCTGACATAATCCTACCTCATGCATGTCTGCAGCTTGATTCAGTGTCACTGACAAGCTACTGAAAGTAGTGGATGGGCAATAAATCACACGATGAAGTATTTTCCTGGTATGGAATAGGAGCCAAATACCACCAGCAAACATATCTTGGGCCCTCAAAGGTTGGAAGTATAGGACAGATTTACTCACAGCTTGTATCTGACTGAAAAATGCGGTGCCTCACTTCATGCAAAATCTTTCACATAACTGGAGTGCAGCATATACAGATGGAATTTTGTTGGGAGACTCTGAGGGGGCCTTTGATTTGGCAGAATGACTGTTCCTGGCACTGAATCAAAGCACTGGAGTGGACTGGGAGGGGCAGAAGGAAGGAGGAAGGTTACATGTGCATCTCGAGTTTCTTTGTTTCTATTTTCAACAAAGTTCAGGACTAAGCTGCAGGTCACTGCCCAGAGCAGCCACTAAACACCCTTGACCGCCCCCAAGACACTGCTGTAATCTAAACCAGACCAAGCGTGGGTACAGAAACAACATCCGTGGCTGGGTCTCATCTGATTGTTTCTCAGAAGAGATAAAGAATTGTATACCAGTGCTAATGACACACTGCCTACACCACTCGGATACAGCAATTGCTCACAAGCAAGCCTGAAGAGGGATCTGTTCTGATATCTTTTTGCATTACGAAGCCTTCTTACCTTTCAGCTTGGGAGATCATCCCTTCAAGCACCACAACAGCTAAGCAGAGCCACTGTGTTTCAGTGTCCAGCTAAGGCACAGCTGGAATAGTAACACAAGGACTGATTTTAACAGCCAAGGCACCAAAGACGACCAGATCCCAGATCAGCTGAATTGCCACAGGCTTGCACTCGCTGTGACAGAGCCTCAGTGTTAAGCACACTGCAGAGGCCCCAGCACTGACATGCAGTAGCTGTCACAATGCTTTTGGTACCTCACGGCCAATCACTTTTTTTCCCATCGGATAATCATGAAAATTCTGCAGCAAATACACAAATCCAAGTGTCCAGAATCTTGTCTCCCTTTTTTTCCAACCAGTTTACTCCAGGCTTTTGGGTCAACTTTGCAGTTCTACTTTAAATCTCCAATAACTCTCATGAACTAGATGTAGACAAAGGATAATCAAATTTGAGGCGACAAAAAGACAATCAGGCAGGTACAGCTCACATCAAAACCTGTTGAGCATTCTGAAACACAGAAATACAGAGAGGAAGGTGACTGAGCAGAGATCACAGATCTTACTAACTTACCATACCTTGAAGGTAGGTATTAATGAGAAGTGGTGCATTTGCAGTAACACCATTGCAGCTAGAAAAGATCACCACTGATTACTGGAGAACAGGACCTCAGTGAGTCAGGGGCAAGTGGAAGCAGTACAAGAGGGCCTCAGCACCATTAAACTGCTGATTCCCTAATCCACCTGATTCACAGGCAGCCCTACACCACCTACATACAGCAACATGATTCCATGTTTCATTAGAAACATCACTGAGTCCATGACAAACACATTACTTTATTTGTCTAGGAGGATGTGTCCTGGAAGGTACAAAAAAAGTACTCTGCAGTTTTGCCACAATTTGTTAAAAAACAGCAATCTATTGCCTACAAGTAAGAAAGTTGTCAGTCAACTCATATGTATCAGATAGGAATAAATAGTACAGAGACACTGTGGGGTCTTGCCAAGTTGCAGGAGATGTTCCAGCACTGGGAGGAGCTGAGATTTCCCCTTGTATTAAAACCACAAGACATACGATGTGCAGCATTTTTGTCCAAGGACAACGGAGCCTAAACACAGCTAACTCTTCTTTCACTTCCAGAAGCAGAAATGGGCTTCCTGCTTTCCACAGAGCAGTTCTTTTGAATTCTCACACAGAGGTTAAAGGACAACACTGGTGATGAACAAAACCCCAGGGGTTCTCATTAGACAATGTCCCTCCCTCAGAAGCTGTACACCTAAGCCTGTCAGTGTAAGAAAGTGTGGGCAGTAGCAACATCTTTGTATGAAAAAATACCAGGAGAGGGTTCTTGCATAGCAAGGTGTGAGGTTAAACCCAAAAGGAGCTCGTCCAGAAAGCAGGCAAATCCCAGGTCAAGGCAGGTAGCTGCATTAGTGCAAGAGGAGCCGGTCGGGTGGTGAGGAGCCGCAGACAAACCACAGCTGGCAACTACAGACAGGTACCACGGGCGAGTCACTGAGATGTGAGTGTGGAATAGCATCTGCCATCTGCTGCTGCTTCTGACTTCGCTTTATCCCTCACAGCAGCACTCTCCTCCCGCAGGGAACGCCGAAGCGGCCCAGAGGGCCTCCAGAGATTCAGCAGTGGCCGCTCCCCAACGCCTTATCTGGCACAGCAATTCTAGCACTGCTGTAGACATTTTACAAAGGGCCAGCAGCTGCAGAAGGATGAAATGCAGTAACAGCTACCTTTGGAGCAAAATCCAGTCCAGTCCCCTGGCTGCTTCCCTCCCCTGTTACCTCAGGTACCTTCTGAACAGAGATCCCCAAAGCGTTACAGACGTAGCAGCGCACACTCAAAGACACCTACATCTGTGGGGAGAACAACGATCTCCATTTATTTTGTTTCATATACATCCATATTTTGAATTTTAATACAAAAGGAAAAAAAAAATTAGAATCTGACAAATGTTTACAAACAAGATACCTTCAAATAGATTTGACTCATTTCAGTCTGGTGCAGAGTAAATGACAAATTGTACTGTTATGTTCAAGGCAACGGAGTCTGTAGTCCATGACCGCTTTTAGCCCAACTTTTCTGCAAGCTTAATTGTTTTTCTCTACCATGAATGATAAACTCATTGTTGATTCCCAGTTCTGTGTGTGTGCACATGTGTACATAGCAGCTCCTTTCATAGAAAGAAAAGACATCTAGAGGTCTTCTTGTACTTTTACCTACAGGAATCATGTTAAGATACAGAATGGATTACATGGAACCGGGGCTGGATTTTATAAGAAAAAATAATTAGCTGACAAATGAGGGCAGCAATAAAAAAGCGTCTTTTTTGCAACAATAAATAAATACAGTCAAAGTTTTCTGTGTGGACTTTAAACCAGCTTCTTCACTGAAGAACAGACGTGGCATTTCCATGGAGTTAAACGGGACCCCATTTACTGTATCTCTTTTTTTTTGTTTGTTTCTCTCTTGCTCTCTTTCTTTCTTTCTCTCTCTCTCTCTCTCTCTCCTTCAAAAAAACAAAGTTTTCCTGCTTCTGCCACAATAGTACAACAATTTTGATCTTGACAAGAAAGTGGTGCTGCTGATTTTTATTTCTTTGTCCTTTGGACAAAATAAGCCAAGAATAAGAATTTGACTGCTGTGACCAATAAAAAGGCAGTTTACATCAAGTCTCGTCAGGATAACCTGACTAAAAACATCTGGCTTCTCAAAAAAGTGTCAGACAACCAGATCCTTGCTCGTGTGTTAGGTTAACACGCTGAACTCTAAGAAGCTGTAGACTGCAGTTTGTTGTTATGGGACCTGCAGAATACAGAAGAAAGTGAAGAATTAAGCACCCTTCATTTTGGAGAACACAGTTGCTGCAAGGTGTTGCCAAGGGTAAATCACAGAGAGGGAATTACCACCATGTTGCTTCCATTTATTTGGGCTTTTTTTGACCCTTTGGGAAGAAAGGACACTGAAAACCCTTCTCTTTCAATTTTAAGCACATTTTCTTCTACAGTATACACATTTTTCAGCACTTGTAAAATCCAGTGTAGCACTGGAACATCCCAAAATGGCACTGGGCCATCCCAAAGTGCCTGAAATCAGTTCTACTCTCATCTTTATGTCATAGCAGTCCATCAAATGAAAAGCAAAAAGGCATTTTTTTAATGGTGGATATTTATAAGATCAACTTTGCTTAAATTTATTCAAGGAGTCTTTGGGTTAAGTTAATAGAAGAGAACTGAACAGGCTTGTAAAAAATAAAAAAAGTCACATTTTTGCTAGTTGGAGTTCAGCAAAACTCCTCTGACATTGACAGTTTTATTAGTGACTGAAAAGAAAACAATACATGGTTTCCAGAATTAATTTTTCATTGTTCTCAATACATTATTGGAGGAATTGGACAACTCATTTTTGTTTACCAGTGTAACTGCTGGTAACAAAACCCCAACCACCTGCACTTTTTAGACAAATGATCTGGATTTTTAGGGCAGTTTAATGTCATTGAATTGTACAACAAAAGAAAGTGACCCCAACATCCAGTTCTGAATCCAGTTAAAAAGTTCAGACTAAAGATATCACAATCTGCAAGAAAAGAAAGAACATGGATGGTATAAATGAAAAACAATAACAAATAAGAATGAAATGAGTGTGCTGGACAAGCAGCAAAGCAAGATGACAGCAACATGAGAAAACTACCTGATAAAAATCATTATTATGGTATTAAGTTGGAAAGAAAAAATGTTGGACTAATTAATTTGATCTCTTCCTATATCAGTTCTACTCTTGCTGCATATAGAAAACAAGAGTTTCCACAGCAGTGGCTACAAAGCGGAGCTTTCCATTTAGCTAAGTACAGATGGACATCATCCTGCATTAAAATCTCAGCCTGGCACAGCTCTGACGAGTACAAAGTGAACTGCCACACACAGAGCATTTCTCACCAACGCTCAAGGGCAGCTGACATTTGTAGCTCAGTTACAGTTGGCTCATGCTGGAACACAGCAGTGACATGGAGAAAGCTGCCCACTGTCAGAGCTGTGAGCAGGTTGCCTTTGGGAACAGCTGTACCAAATACCAGGGTACGAGCCGAGCGGTGCTGCGTACGTGCCGCTGGCCAGGCGAGCGGCACAGAAACTCTGCACATTCTTTCAGGCTCCACACTGAGCCTTCCACAGCACAACATTACAAAAGGAGGTTTAATCTGAAATTGTGAATGTTGTGTGTAGTTTCCCATATGCACTTTAAACTTCACTTCTCTGTGTTTTATCTGTTTCCTTTACTTATTCCCTGTCCTTCCCTTACTCTCTCTGCCTGTCTTTCAAATACGGTAAAATCATAAAAAGGTAAGTAGTAAACCCAGAGGTATTTTAATTTCTTTCACTAGATTCCAAGCTTCACAGAAGGACTGTCTCCTTTCAGCATCTAGAAAGTACTGACTACAGGCAGACCCTTTTCAGAACTCGGACACATTATCTGTCCTGATCCGAAATTAAGTTTTGTGCACTGGAAGTGTCCTTCAAATCTACATTTATGGTACTGCCCAGATTTGCAGCTAACCACTCAATAAGCATTAGAAGGTAACCTCCACAACATTATAAAACTTAATTCTGACAGAGGATGTCAGTTAGCTATTACAGAGGTGTTTTGTTTCTTTTCCTTTAAAAGCAAAGCAGTTGTCCAGAAGTGCAAGGAGAGGCAAATGCCTGTATGAGTGCAAGATAAGCTTATAAAAGAATTAAGGAGACTTTAGGGGAGAAAACAAGGATGAGTAGGAATGCTTGAGCTTACCTGCTTGCCTTAAATCCTTTTAGTTTCTGTACAAAGAATGATTCCAGAACTTCTGCACATTGGTAAAAAGGGGAGTCACTTGGATTGTAGTAACGACAGTTATCAAAAATTTTGGTCATGTCTGCCACAAACTCCGTCACCTTTTTGTAGTAACGCTTCAGAATTCTTTCCTCCATGGTGGCAAGGTCTTGAGAGAAAGAAAAGCTTGTTAAAATGAGACATTTTTATCCTTGGCAGAAGTTCACTTGGTCAGATTTGTGGCAAACAAAGGTGAACTGCTTTTCCAGGAATGCTGGCTGAGGGGTGGTCACAGCAGTAGGTCTCCTTCAGAATAAACACTTACACATGAATATGTTGTCTGCAGTTGAATTGAAATGCAAGGATCAAAATGATCCTGGAAAACTGGGGGCTGCTGCAGGAATATGGTTGCTTTTTTCTAAGAATTAAGGAGGAAAACTAAAAAGGCAGAATCTGGATGCTTTGCTTTTCTTTTAGTTTCTTTACAGCCCTCGCTGAGACCAAGACTCACAAGTGTACAGGTAACAGCTACCTCAACCTGATTCTTTCTTAGTGGAATTTGTGACTGCCTTTGAGTGAACTCAGTTCTCAGGGGTGTATCTGCATTACCACAGGGCACAGAAGAGATTTCAAGTGCAGGATCACACAAAATGCTAGAGCCCTCATCTCACTAACTAGACACACTAATGAGAGCGGAGGTAAACAATTAGTAATTGTCCTATTTTAATGCAAATGTAAATTACAAAAAAAGAGGAACAAGCAGTGCCAATTATAAAGATAGCTGTCTAAGCATACTGTGGCACTTGTAATTGGAAAAACAACAACCTGCCCTTGGAAAATGCCCTTAAAGTGCCTACTCTGAAATGCCAGAATGTGTGAAAACAAGTGCAGACGGGCCTGGGTCAGCTACTGTGTTTTACCCAGGTTCACTTGTATCCTTACAACTCAATTTTCCTGCTAGCTAAGTCAGAAAGGGTTAAGCACACTTCTGGTTACTTCACTCAACCATTATATTCCTCAAATTTTAAGTTTTCTTTATAAACTTTAATCCCCTGGAGCAGGAGTTGGTTAGCATTTTCCTTACAGCACAATCCACAACTTTGGAACAGAAGAGGAGCAGATTCCTCAGCAAAGCGTCACCTTCAGTCAACATGCTCCAATTTTGCCAAAGGACTGAATTTAATGCCTAATTTCTCAGAAGCAGCATGGCTAAGGGCTAGGTGCTGGATCAAAGCTGGACTGAGCTAGATGGGAGCCTTCTGTGGCAGCAGGCAGGCAGGGTCCGAGTGACAGCCCCAGACAGGAACTGTCAGCAAAGCAACCAAGAGCTGAGGTGGCATCGAGATGTCACATTCAGGGGTTTATCTCACTTATCTCTAGCTGGCTGCTAAGGTCTAGTAAGACCAGAGCAAAACACTGTCAAGCTGCAGCATTTCCTCTTCCCCTTTCCTTTGCATGCACAAGACTTGAATAATTGCTGTTCAACCAGCTTTCAAACCAAAATGACACACAGTATGAAGTTGGTGCACTACCAAATCAGCTGAGGATAGTTTTACATTCCAAGTTCAGCATCACTTCCTCCTCAAATTCTAGAGTATACTCCCCACATTTTGTTGGAGGAACTGATGCAGAAAAACCCACCCTCCAAGTAAAACACAGTAAAACTGTTCTCCTGAAATCACTTTACAAACAAGAATTCTGTCAAACTGCTGCACTGGATTTCTCATTTTACATTGGACCAACAGTATTTAGGTTGAAGGAGTACATACACCAACCCTCATGAACTTCTAAATACATCCATAAGAAATCCCACTGTCTGATTACAAAAACCTGTCCATTCTGCAAAACCTATCTTTAAGCTCCCTGGATGGAAATGGTCAGCAGGTAATTAACTTGATATCCAAATCCCCATATCCACCGAGCTGTTGCTCAGAAACACTTACCCATTGGCTCTTTAATAACACCATAATAATCTGGTGCATCATTGGGGTCTACTGGTTCTAGGAATGGCCATGCCATTTTGTGAGCCTATCAGGAAAACAAGATATAATTACCAAAAAAAAAAAAAAAAAAATTCACTATTTTAGTGCTAAATATTTTCATTACACTTTTAATTGCTGGGGCCTAGAGTTGAGCTAAAGACAACGTTAGGTGAAAAGGTTCTCATCTGACGACTGGGTCAAGTTCTACATCTCTGTGTCAGTGACCAAGCAGTGGGTCTTCAAAACAGGGAACAATGTGAAATCCAGACACAACAGGACACTGCTGAACAGGCTGCCTAGAAGTATGTAATGGATTTAATGAGGCTGTTTGGCACCCCACACCCAGAAATGGGCCACTGCCTTCACCTTCAAGTACTCTAATTTGTTTTCACATGTCTGCAAAATACAGGAAAATGCACAGTATTAGTCTTTTAGGATTTCTGTTTACCAAAACTCTTGAAAATTGTTTGCAGGTGAGGCTGAAAAGGCACATTTGAGAGTGACAGAGGAAGCAGAAACATGACTGCAGCAGCACACAATTCTTGTCAGGATGTCATCACTGACATGCTGGCAGTGACCCTCTGTAACGACGCTGCTGAAATCTAATAACTCTTGAGACTGAAGTACAGGAGTGTAAATCAGAAATCATTTCAAGCTAATTTAAGAATAGAACATTGTACCTTCTGCATCCTGTTCAGCTAGGCTAATACTCTGCCTTTCGGCATTTTCAGCAAGCCTGCTTCCTTTGAAAGCACTACAGAGATGTTTAGTTTCACTAACTCAGAAGCAGTGATAGACTAATTACTGTAAATACTCCTCAGCACAATGCCAATCAAGTCTGGGGCTGACAGAGTGGCATTTCTAGCTAAAGAAAACAGAGCTTTGCTACTTCCTTTTAAACAAAATCTCAAATAAGTGCATATCAAAGCCTACTCCAAGACTCATGGGATTATGTCCTACAGAGTGAAAAAAGCAGCTGGCCTTTGCTGCAATCCTTACTCTCACCTGTAAGGAACGTAGCACTCTTCTTAAACCTTCATAGTCTTTATCAGTGAGTGGACTGAGCACAGTCATGGCATCTTCTGTGGACTGGCATTGTGGACACACATACTCATCAATGAGATCAGCCTCACTTTGTAAGATGCCAACACAGCGCCCATGATACCAGTTCTGACATCGGTCACAGCCAATGTAAAATCTGCAAGACCCAAAGAAGTGTCAGTGCCTTGATCTGTTCCATTGGAAGGTTACATTTAAACACATCAACCTGCAGTCCCCTGCCTGCAAGCGGATATTGGCGCAATTCAACACGACACTGTGAGGTGCTATTTCAGATTGACACATACTAATGCAACAACTCAAACTGACTTTGTATTTACAAACAGGCTAGATAAGAGCATTTCAAAATCCCTACATTTTATACTAGACACTTTCAAAGCAAGCAAGAGTTCAAAAATCATTCCTCTGCTTTAGAGTTGAAAGAAGAGTGTAATGCCAGAGGTCTCAGCCAACCAGTATTCCAAAACAATTCAAGACACAAACTGGACTACACCAGGGGCTTGTTTCACTCTGTACAAACAATTTTCATACGGAAGCTTCAAGCCCTGTAGTTGAACACTGAAGGGGTGTTCTGGGACACAAAGTCTTAGAAGACACCAACCATACACCCCCCAACCAAAATCATGCTTTCTACTCAGGTCAAAGCACAGAAAAAAACCCCACCTAATACTACATTGGTCTTTTAATCTTTCCAACCATCTTTTAACTGTGTTCAAAAAAAATAAGCAAATCAATCCCAATTTAAAGTACATCGAGTTGATTTAAAAGAAAACAAAACAAAACCAAAACCACACCCCAACACATTTTGACCACCCTGAAAACTTCACTTGGCCTAAACATTTACTGTGTAAGAAACATTTTGGAGGGGAATGCAATTACTGAAAAGCAATTTGTATTACGAATAAATATGACATATGTAGAATATTTTTTTTCTTTGTAGTTTTTTTTTTTTTTCTTTTTAAGGAACAGGTAAGCACAGTCAGAGCAGTTTGCTACCTAGACATTGAAGAAGAGGTTCTATCAGAACTCACTGTGACTCATCATAAGGTGTTCTGCAGATACAGTACAATTCCTCACTGCTGCCCTCTTGTGCCCGTTTACAATCATTACAGATGTACACATCCATTTTCTTAGCCTCCTTTTCTGTGATGCCAACACATTCTCCATGATACCAGTTAGTACAAAGATCACAGCCAATATAGAACCTAAAAGTATTCACAATGAAAATGACAATGTAATTGTCATTTCAAATGGCATGGCACTTTCCCCTGCACTTCTCACTGATGCACTTTCCTGCTGCCCTACTTTCTGTTCAGTTTCCCTGCGTCCTAGCTCTCTATCCTTACAAACTAACATCTCATGCTGTCAGAAGGGTCACTCAGGTCAATTTTAAGCTGACATTTCATTAAAATGCACATTGATATGTAACCAGGCTTTTGCCAAAAGTGGGCTAAAAATGTATAGCTCCAATGTGTGTGTGTGAATAACCATAAAAGGCACAAAAAAGACAAGGCCAAAGAAAAAGATTTACATTTTCAAAACTGCAGCTCAAGAGCCACTGAACCATTTTCTTTAAGATTTGAAAATGTAGGTCTCAGTTATTTTAAAAAAAAATAAAAGCAAAGCGCAAACACCAACTAGGAGTGACAGGTACACTAGGAAGAACATGCATACCAGCCAGGGGGTTACACAGTGGTGTAACATGGCACCAAAGAAATGGGGGCAGGACACGGCTGTCATCATTTGAATTACTTTATTAGATGGGGGTGGGAGAGTGTGCACTGAAAAACAGGTATTAAACGACTCAAATTGGCAGCCAGTTGGAATGAGGACCATTCTCCAGAGAATGATGTCTATGCTCAGACACAGCCATGGGAGGGAACCAGGTATGGTATGACACGGAGTGAAGGCAACCAGGTACAGAGTCATGGGAATGGGACCTTGCACAGAATGATGTGACAAAACTGTAAAGTATTATGCAAGGATGTTTGACATTTTGTGTATGGATAATCTCAAAACATACCTATGGCTCGTGACAGTCAACCAGATGGGCAAAGTTACACATCCATTCTCTGCCTAAGCAAAAGCAAGCTGACCCAGAGCCTCCACTGTCCTAGGGTTTAGAGAACACCTAGTAGCTGCTGCCAGAGCAATGCCTGCCATCCTTGTTTGGCAGGCTGCAAGCACCATCCTCTGGGCACTACACACCACAGGACTGCACATATTGCACAAAACAAGTATCCTTAATTTCTTGGGCCTCTACGTGGGTCCCAGATATTCAGGTCCTGCCTTTTCTTTTAATTTTCAATCAGACAAATCCTACAGACAAGCACCTCACAACCTAACCTTCCATAAAGAATGGATAAGATAAAATTCCTCCTGACAACCACCACCAACCTGACCCAGGTCCTCTTCCCAAGAGGACTGTGTCTGTTTGCTCCTGGTGATGCAGAAGCGCATTGATGTCTAGGGGGAGATGCTAAACCTCACCACAAGATGTGAACAGGTCTCACATGATGCTTTAACAAGTTAGAATCCAAGCAGGACTCTTAGGAAGATCCTCACTCACCATCCTTCAGAACAACATCAGCAAAACCCTGCAACCTTGGAGTACCGCAAATGAGAACCAAATTTAAGAGATCTACTTATTAATAAAAAAACATTATTTTTGAGGACGTACTACAGCCTAAAAAACGCATATGGGGTATTCATAATAAACTGCAGATGAGCTTTTCGAGCAGCAGATCTAGTTCTTCTGAAGGAGAAAAGACACCAGAATAAAGAGGAGTGCCTGATGTCTAAATATGTACAAAAAATAAAATACCAGAAAGCTGTTTTCAAACTTGACTAATCCCTTTCCAAACAGCGAAAGGGTAATATGGTTCAACAGCAGAATCATCATTTGTAACAATGTAAAATGTAGAATTCACAAATAACAAAGGAGCAGAACCAAATCCTATTGCTAAGAATGTGACTAAATGATTAACATTTCATTTTCTTGAAATTGTGTTCCGTGCACTTAAGCACAGTTCCGGATTCAGGCTACTAAAATTCACTCAGTGACTACATGTTTCACTGGCTCACTCAAAAGAGCGAGACAAGAGAAAGAGTTGTTCTGACAATCAAATGCTTCTGCTCACAGAATCTGTTCATCTCATTTCTGTGACAGTTCTATCACTTACTACCAATGGAAGCAGTAACAAACCCACCTTTGATCAGCACCACACAATGAGAACAGGGCATCCTCCTAATTTTTCTGGATGACAGAAAGCCTAACACAATATTCTTCAAGGAGGACTGGTGACACCCCTTAGAGGCAATCACTAACACCCAGGGCATCAGAAGTCTGCTTCTCCTACAGCAATGGCACCACAGAGAGCAGTCCAGCTGCCCACACTGATGTAATGGCCAGAGATACTGAACAAGTAAAGTGAAAACACCCAACTTCATTTAAAAAAAAAAAAAA